>APFE030780070.1:55729-101382 GCA_000404065.3 Pinus taeda | reverse complement strand
AGTCTAGTAATTTCTTCAAAAAGGTTATCCCCATCTATAGCATCCATATAATCATCATCTTCAAATGCCATTAACAGTTTATATTCATTACCTCGTTCATCTTCATCACTATTTGATAGACCATCACTATCTTCATGAGTGCAGTAGCTTTTCTTATTTGCACCCTGTTTCTTGTTCCATCTAGCAGGTTCCTTTCCTTTATCCTTATAAGGACATTTTGCAGCATAATGACCTACTCTTCCACAAGCAAAGCATTTAAAAGGCAACTTACCTCTGAACCTTCCAGAACCTCTTTGAAGATTTCTGACAAAGTTTGATTCTTCTTCCTCTTCTTCTGGGACGTGGCTTGCTTCATAATAATCTCCTTTGCCTGATGCCTTGAAAGCAGCTTCTCTTCTATCTGATGGACCTCCCTTTCTCATTTCATAAGCAGTTAGAATTCCATGTAGCTGAGAGATAGTAAAAATTCATAGATTTTCTTTTCTTCTATTGCAGATACTTTAGATTCAAACTTGGGGGACAATGATCTTAGAACCTTTTCAACCACAATAGCCTCTTTTATTTCTTCACCCAAATTTTTCATACAATTAACAACTTCATCTACCCGAAGAAAATAGTCATCCACACTTTCATCATTATACATCTTGAGAGTCTCATACTGAATCCTGAGAGTTTGAATTTTGGCACGCTTTACCTGTTCATCTCCTTCATAGCTCGTGACAATTTTGTCCCATATCTCTTTTACAGATTTATAGTGCATTACCTTCATGAATTCCGATTGAGATATACATCCTAATAGGGTATTGACTGCTTTTGCATTTGTTTCATACTTCTTTTTCTTGCCTGCATCTGTAGGAGTAGTTGAAGGAAAAGCATAGCCTGTCTCTACGATGTTCCAAACTTCTGTACCAAGAGATTGAAGATAGGCAGTAACTCTTACCTTCTAATAATTGAAGTTTGTCCCATCAAAAACCGGTGGCCTGATAGATGCTTCCCTCTCGTAGTTGCTCATGATGAAAAGATCTTCCTTCAAGCGATCAAGCTTCTTTAGAAGGACCTGCTCTGATACCAATTGTTGAAAAATAATACTGAGAGGGGGGGTGAATCAGTATTATCTAGTCCTTTTAACAATTCTTCCTTATTTATACTTTGAATTATTTTTGCATATCAGTACCATAAAACAATGAGCATGAACAAGAAAAACAGACAGTCACATCAAAGAACACCAGATATAAGGTGGAAACCCAATGTGGGTGAAAACCACCTGCTGCAATATGTCTCTATCTTCTTTCAAATTAGAAACTCCTTTTACAATGGTCTTGTACTGGTGCAGTCCTTTACCAGTACGCAGGCTGCAACCTGCAGAGAGCTACAACTCTCTCTCGTTTTCCAGTCTCTCCTGGAAGGGAGCTACAACCCCCTACTTCTTTTCTTCAAGGACCACTTTTCATAAATTTTCAAACTGGATCCATATACATCAAATGATCATCAAGTACATATAAATTACAGTCAGCTGTAGTAACCAGATCAAAATAACAGAACTGAACCCAAAACACTTTATCAACAAAAAAATTCAGTCAATAGAAGATCTTAAGTCAGATACACAGTTTTCCTTTTTCTGGCCTGCGTCGCTACGCACTTCACCCTTTGCTTCTCTGCGTATACCCGCAGAGCTCCTTCTGCTGCACTGCGTGACCATGCACTGCTTCTTCCACTGCGTTGCGTACAGTACGCACCCAAATACACTATCGCGCCACGTACTTCACTGAAGGCATGCTCCCAAAGACACTATCGCGCCGCGTACTGTTTCTGTGCGTACGCACCTGAACCACCGTTGCTCTGCGTACCCACGCATTGCTCCTTCGTCGCCTTAGCATACCCACGCACTGCGCCTTTGTCGCCCCTGCGTACCCATGCACTTATTCTTCTTCTGCTCTGCGTACCCATGCAGAGGCACCATTAAACACCTGCATACATCAGATTAGGGCTGAATTTACAGATCACCAGTGTGCTGCAGTTAGACAGATGCCCAAATCTGATCAAGTGCTCGGGAGATCACCCTTTACAGATTCGCCTTCCACTTCACTTTCATATAGATCAAGCTTTTTGAAACAATAACCCAAATATTTCAGATCTTAAGATATTCAACCCAAAAGCATACCAAGCCAAATGATCTCCTTTGCTTTATATAGGCAAGCTCTTCTTCAAATCAAGGATCATGGGGCTCAATAATAATAATAAAATAAACAATACCACGGGCCAGAACCATGATAACACAATATCGTCGGCTAAATACCAAGGGTTAAACATAAGGAACCCCACGTGTGCGCGCTTTACTGCCTTGAAATGTGTGCACTAGGGGTACGCACCTCATGAATGGGTAACCTGCGTGTCTGGACGCGGTCCCTGCACAGTGTACCTGCGGGTACGCATCTTCTGAACTGTTCTCCTGCGTACTTCTTAATTTTCATCATATTGAGAGCCCTTGCCATGGGTGTTTCCATCAAGTACAACATCTGTAACCTATAACCATACCAGAAACATAATGCCAACATTGTAAACTTGAAGGAAGGGGATTTTTGCCTTGTTTTTGTCAGCCTGAGAGGAAGAAAGTGGTTTTCCGGATACCACTTCCTTTGTAGCAAATTTAGGGATGAGTATTATTGCAAGTTGGAGACCTGGTGAATGTAGCACCAACTTTACAACACTTAATGGAACGGTCACTCATTGGAAGTTGGCCTAGAGACATATTCCACACTAGTGAACTGAATTAACAACCTGAGATCTTCTTATCTCTCTCTTCTCTACTCTTTATTTATTCAAGTGAAGTCTTTTCACTCACTCATTAAGCTAATCACACTTATAATAATTGAATCTCAAGTCATATATTTTTGCACTGACTGAGGATTCAACCTTGTCTGTTTAGGAGAGGGAACATGATTTTGTATATAGTTATTAGTGACCAATTTTCTAGTGGCCATATTTTTACTTTACACTTTCTTTGTCAGCTTAAGAACATGACTTGGAGATTTAGATTCAAAGAGATGCACCTCATGTTCAATGCTTTACTTTAAAGTTCCCATAAATAGGTCTAACAAATTATCCTTTGAAGTATTCTTCACTTTGAGACTCAACTATGGAATTTTTGAATGTGCTTTGTAACTAGAATTTTTTGTCAAGAATTTACCAATTGACTAAAGAATGTATTTTTCTTAATACCCACATTATGTGCTATCAATTCCTTCGTAAAAATGGACCAATATATAATAGAACCATTTTTCCTTTCACTAAGCCATTGATACTATACATGTTGTTCTTGTTCTCAAAAAATGGATGCAATATTTACATTTTGTAAAGATTCTACTTGGTGCATATCAAAGTATTGTTCTATCTAAAATATCCATGTTACAAGGTGATTACCATCAAACTTCCTCATATCGATCTATGAAATGTAGTAGTTCCTTCACACTAACTTGAGGTCATGATGATGTGGATCTTGGATTGAAAATTCATGATTACGGTTCTATGATTCAGCATTTGTGCTTTCCCATAATGAAAGAATATTCCCCATATGATATTGATTCCCAGCACCATGCTTATCCTTATTTTTATGATTCCCTTGGATCTCCATATCCTTTTTAGTGGGATCCTTTAATAGAATGGTTTTTAATTATTTTATGGAATTTTGTATTTCTTCCTTATTTCCATTCATCTTCTTTTTCATTTCACTTTTAATATTTTCTTGGGAACCTAATAAATCCACCTTTTTTAGCATACTACTATCCATCTCAATAACTTTCTTCTCTAATTGAGATAACCTAAATTTTATGTCGTCACTTTCATCATGAGTCAAGGATGAGCCTTCAATAGGTTTATTTAATGAAACAACTTTCTTTAGAGGCATTTTGGAAAATAATAATAGTACTCCTCTTTATCACAAATTTTAGTCACAAAAAAGTGGGATCATTTAATCAATAGTTTGGTCACTCGTAAGTTACATACAATTAAAAACTTAATTTGGGAAATATCTGAAAGGCTTAAATTTTTCTTAATATATATTTGATATTTGAGTCCTTTTAGATCCAAAAATTTGGTTTGTAATACTTTGATATATATTTTCTACAATCCATAGGTGTGATCAGAATTTTCTTTACTGAGTGAAAGTTATGGTAAATTTCCCAAAACTTGTTTATTTTTGGAATCTTCGAATGAGCAAACTTGTATAACGTGCTACTTGTCTAATTCTTCAAATATAATTATGAAATTTGTACTTGAAGTACTTATTTATGTCTCCTAAGATCCCTAAATATTTCATAGCCTAAAAAGTCCCAGAAAATAAGATATAGAAAAAATACCAAGCTGACATGTTTAAAATTCATTTCAAGTTTGTTCACAAACCCTAACTTCCACAGGGTATAACTATGAGAGTATATGAAAAAAATTATGAAATTTGAACCAGATGATCCTTGAGATTTCTCTTCAATATGATTTGAGTTTCACCATCTAAAACATCCCATAAAAACATTTATTGCAAAAATGTGAGACTGACCTGTTTGAAATGGATTTCAGGGGAATTTAAGACCCCTAAATTACTTACCATATAAATATGAACCTATAGTGAACCAAGATCTAAATTTTGAAAGATAGTTTCATTAATATTTCGCCTCAAATTGGGTCAATTTTAATTGGCTGAAACCTCCTAAAAAAACCTTATAGTGAAAATTCCAAACTGACCTATTTGAGGTTGATTGCAATAACATTTAGGAAACCTAAACTCCTTGGAGCATATCTCCAAAAATATGAAGAACCAAGATCTAAATTTGAACATATATTTCTCAAGATTTCTCCTCAATATTCTCCATGTTTCATATTTTAAACTTACCATGGAAAGAATTATAACGAAAATGCCACGATGACCTGTTTGAAGCAGCAAAACCCTAGGATCATGAGATTTTATACCAAATGTTATGAATATTTTCCTTACAAATGATAAGAACCCAATAATTACAATCCTTTTCGAGGGAAGAACCTCCTATTATAATAAATACAATGTACAAAAAAATAATTGATGATTCTAAGACTATGTCTCCTTAGTATATATGTAGGAGACAATGGATACAATTATAATAAAATGGGACTATGAGAGGTTATAACTGCATAATAATATTAAAATAGAAATGTAATCGCTCAGTATCTAGGGATTATAGAGGGGTTTTAGGGTTAACATGTAGCTTATATATGCCTTAATCTATGGACATCCCGCTTCAATCATTGAAGTGTCATGCTCCTTACTCCAATACTTATAACCTACACAAAATCATTAACACAAGATCTTCTTTCAAGCAATGTAAAATATTATAGAAAATGAGATATAATAGAAACCTCTAAAACTAGTTTAGATCAAACATAAATAAAATATCATACAATCGTATATGGTGGAGGAACCATAAGATGTATATATTATGAATAAAAATGTCAACATATAGGAACATATACCTTTGGGATATATGTAGACCTTCCTAATCTCTTGGCTCTAGTTCCTCCTTGCCTACTAGATGAAACAAGGCAAAATATCACATGCAAAGATTCCACTCTTGGTATTTCAATAACACTTCATTCTCTCTTTCATTTTTACTTAAGAAATGTGTTGTTATATAGATCTACTAAGGAGGTGAGAGGATGCATGTAAAAATCTAGGTCCTGGAGAATTTAGAGAATAACACAAGCTTTCCTACCATATGACAAGACATCTCATCCTTCTCAAGTTATTCTCCTAGGAAACTATCAAATCTAGAAGTTTAGCAGCACCATGCTTTGTGTTAATGTCCCTAGAATGACCATCTCTCATTGCGTGAAGGTATAGAGTGGTGAGATCGCTCATCAATAGAGAAGCATAAAAGTGAGTTTCCCAAGTTACTAAATCAATGTTTCAACCTACTTACCGTGTAGGTTACTTAACTAAGATCAAGGGTGACAAATAGAGTTATAATACGTGGATCCCACTAACCATATAAAACCTATTTCATTGTATACAAGATTGTAGGTAGGTAAACAAATAAGGGTTTTTTGAGATGGAGTGCAAAGTGGGGATAATTCTTATGAGGGGGCTTTCAAAACCAACATAAGTGCATCATTAAATTTTCTAAGTCTTGCATCAAAAACACAATAGGAACTATGATTAATAACAACTTTGCCCATAGAACATTTCCCTTTGAAGTTCTAGTACACGTTCAAATGATCCACATAACCAAAATTTAAAAATTAATAAATAAATGCAGCTTAACTAGATTAAGAGAACTCAATAAAACATGATAATAAGTGGTTCATCTCGTTGAAAACAAATTACTTTAAAAATGTGTAGACGTTACACAACAAAACAAAATTGATTATACCAGATATGCTCAACTACTAAGGTCACTATAATAGTAGTCCCCAAGGTGTAGACTAATTGGGCATAGAGTGTATTGTTAAGACTCTCCTTACGATATTGCTAGTTCAAAATTGTCAATTAGCCCTCTATGCCACTTAAGGGGTCATGTTGGGATGCCTAAAGGTTATGGTGGTAGTAATTAGAATCCACCTCTTGTTACAGGAGTATGAACCTAACCTAGTTGTGGATTCTATCAATTCATACACAAACAAAAAGTCTCTATTATAATAATGATGTTTTGAAAAACAAAATTGAAATGATTATAATAAATATGTTTAACCTATAAAATATCTATAAGGATAATGAGGATAATTACTTAAATTTAATTTATTGAATTTTAAGAAAAATAAAAAAAATTATGAGTAAGTTTAACTTCTAAATTATTAAAAGTAAAAACAATAAAATCAAAATGGCTATATAAAATAATTTTAATTATTATACCTGCCTTGGCAGTAACGTATTGAGTTTTTCATTGACTTGCTCTTAGTTTTTCTTTGATTAAAAAATTTAAAATCTATCCAAAGTTTAACATTATGAAATTAAATTGATTATTTTTAAATAAAATATATTTCTATTTATCTCAAATATGATTGGTTGAAATATCTCTCTTCTTATTGTGTAATGATGACAATAAATGACTTTTGTGTACTCTATTATTAATCACTATGTATTGTATCACTAATTACTATGTACAAGTAATATATAAATAATTTGAAAATAACATTATATATAATTACTATGTACCATAAACACAAATGGTTTTGTATTAAATTCAAAAATTCATTTTCTCATTGGGTGTAAAATATTGAATAGACAATTTTATGGGTTTTATTTTTAATTTAAAAAAAATAATAATTTAAAAATATATTTTGAAGAAATAATGTAAAAAGTAACATGTGTACATTTTGTACAACTCTCATTATATCAATCTATATTTTATGACATGACATGTGACTATAATATGAGCATTATTTATAAAAAATTGTCATCATTCAATATTAAATAAATAATTATTAACTTGTTATCATTCTCTTCAATGTCAATTATATATATAACTTTTATCTACCAAAAAAATGTTTAATTATATTAAAAAAATTAATAAAAAAATAGTTAAACAAATATTCATATAATTCATTTTACAATTTTATTATTGTTTGGAGTACATACACATATCAAAATATTCAAATATTTTATTAAACTAAGCGACAGAGAAAACTAACTATACAACTTTATTAAAATAAAAATCACACATTTTCTACATCTTCCTAAACATTCCAATAAAATCTTTACCTTAATAAAAAATAAAAATACTAATTTCTAAACCCATCATTGGACAATGATGTAAAGCATAATTTTAACTAACAAATAATGAAAAATATCTTCAGTATAAGAACCTTGTACTATGATATATCTCCGTATACCCCTTCATTGGACAACGATGTAAATCATAGTTTTAACTAACAAATAACTTCATTTTAAGAACCTTGTACTATGATATATCTCAGTATACCCCTTCATTGGACAACGATGTAAATCATGGTTTTAAGTAACTAACTAATGACTTCAGGATAAGAACTTGTACTACCATTACTTTAGGATAAGAACTTGTACCATTATATATGTAAGGATATGATTATACATGTAAGGATAGGATTATTGTTTGAATTATATTTTAATTTTAATTAGTTAAGATGTTTAATTTTCTTTTTTAAATAAGTTATATTTGATAGGAATACAATAAGTTTTCATATAATAAATCAATGTCATGAAGTTATTTTTGTTTTAAGATTTTTTATTTTTATTTTATTTTGCGCAAATCAAAATATTTTCACATTATTAATTTTATTTTATTTAATTTTTATTTTTATATAATTTTAATCAGCCAAAATATTTATGAAACAAGATATTATAATATTTCTTACATTGGGTTAGGAAAAACGTCTATATATAATCAAGTCAAAAGTTAAACATTATCTCTAACCATATTTTAGAAATGGAGTTGAGGCTGAGGAATGGCGCTGATGATCAAAAGTGGCCGGCATTTTGGCAAACAAAATAAAAAATTCTTGTAGATACAGTGTTTGAATCATGTTTTTGATGGTGGAAATGGACTAAAAACCATCAAAAACGTCTAAGACACCGAAAATTATAAATTTTGACATCTTTTACTTAGATTTACAAAATTACCTGCTAAATTTTTCAAAATATGACCAAAATTTCTACAGAAAATTATAAATTTTGACATCTTTTATTTAGATTTACAAAATTACCTGCTAAATTTTTCAAAATATAACCAAAATTTCTATAACTTTCAAGGTAAAAAAATATAATTTTTAAACTACGAATTTAGGAATTAGGCCTGAGACAGTGTCTCTGTACAATCAAATCAGAAGTTAAACATCACCTGTAACCATATTTTAGAAATTAAAACCGAATATCACTTCAACAGTGGCCTGAATATGAAATTTACGACTCGACTCGAGTCGGAGTCCATATTAATGTGCTCACATGGCTGTCAGTGGCTACTAAATTATTCAATAATTAATTCTTACAAAACGCCGCCTCTCTATGTTCTCTGCACTAATTTAGTGGCCGCTTAAGTAGATACTTGTCATGGTTCTTCAAATTAATCTACTCAACTACTTACAGCAACATGCAGTTAATTCTGCTCCATCAGGCATGGCACTCGTCTTCCCTGGTCCCCCTCCTCACCTATCAAATTAATTCCCAGTCCACGACGACCAAGAAATCTCAGAAATATTGTGGAATCCATAAATAATCGGTGAGACTCTACCATAACTGTCAGGTCCGTAAACACACTGCCAGAAATTCCAGATCTGATCCTTTTACCCCGGATCGTCTAAAATATCAATCCCCATGGTTAATGCCTTTAAATTCAGATAGATGGCTAAATTTACATGTGATTGTGATGTTTAGTGAAATTTTTGTTTTCATAGTACGAATATTTTGGAATTTGAGAGATAAAAGTATCGTTAAACATTTTAATTAGTTACACTCTTTTAAAAATTTTGATAGCAATTATCTATCAAAATTAGTTACAGAAATATTTTGGAATTTGATAAATAAAAGTGTCATCAAATATTTTAATTAGTTATAGTTATTTATATTTAGAAATAGCTTAGTCTATGGAGGTAGAGAAATTGTCGGGACCGCCAAATCCTAGTAAACAAATTTCAAGAAATATTGCAGTAGCAGTGTTTGAATCATGTTTTTATGGTGAAAATTGATTTAACATCATCAAAATCTTACAGTAGCAATGTTTGAATCATATTTTGATGGTGGAAATAGATTGAGCACCATCAAAAACCTTGGCACCCAAAATCTTGAAGTTTGACAATGGTAACCTGGATTTACTAAAAGCTCTGCTGAATTTTATCAAAATATTGCCCTAATTTCCATGGCTTTTAAGACTTAACTCCTTGACTGATTTTATAAAAATATTGCCCTAACTTCTAGGACTTTTAAGGCAAAAGAAACAGTCCAGTTAGACTGCTGTTTTAGGAATCCCATTTTTGGATAGACAACCACCTCAGTTAAAAATATAAATTCAAGCTGAGATTAAAAACTAGTTTCCCCTTTGAAGAGAAAAAAAGAGAGTAAACCGTTGTTACTATATAATCACTGATGATAAAGACTGACTTTTTAGGTAGTACAGTACGTTATCCAGCTGTGCTTGCAGAGTTGGAGGACAAATATTGTTCACACTTTGGGTTCTGTGACAATAAATTGGAGGGATCAAGTAGGCAAGTCAGGCATTGTCAAATATTTGTTTTTCCCACTGTTTGCAGAGAACATAGTTGGAAGATTTACTGGTTGAAGGAGCGCTGCTATGGCTACAGAAAACGGTTCTGATCTGCAGAGTGTTGCTTTTAGAAATATGGTTGCACACAACGTCAGTCCTGATCCACAAACTGTTGCTTTTAGAGATCCGGAAGACGGTCAAACAGAAAACCGTGTTAGTGGAAAAACCTCTGGATCATTCATACCATCTGTCACGTTTCTTAAGAAGGTAGGGTTTATATTACTATTTTGTTTCCCTACTAGTCCATTCTGTTCATTATTTAAGCAGTTGTATTGTTTTTGTAATTTCCTCTTGTACACAGAAACAAATCACAGGTACAGAACAAGAAATCTAAAATATCCATTGATTCAGCTTTTATAGAATAAGATCAAGAATCCATTTGTTTTCTCAATAGTCCAAGGCGAGAAAGTCTTTTGTAAGGTGAAATTAGGCAGAATTGCAGCGTTTGAACCCAGAGAAATCTGGACTATCCATAATCACATTTTTTTTTTTTTTTTTTTTATTGCTTTGCGATTAAATTACCAATGATACAGTGCATGTTTTGTTTTGCTTTTGGGGGATAAAAATCATAGTTGCATTGTTATTTCATGGCTTTGAAATTAATTGATCCATGATTCGGTAATTGCTTTGCTTTCTGGCAAAAGAGTCATAGTTGCACTTAGAAACATGAATGAAACGATAATTGTTTTGTTTTCTGGCACAGGGTTAAGAAAATAGGATTATAGTGAGTTCTATGGAAAAGTAGAATTAAAAAAATTCATTTAGAGATATTTAACTTTTCATATAAATTTATTATTTAATTTAGAAGATTGCACTAAGTATATTTGGTGATGGTTTCTGGTTTTGAATCTATAATTTTTTTTTAGGAAGAAACACAGACTCCTAACCATTTAGCCAACTAAAACTGTATTAACTATTTAACTCATATAACTTCATTAATTAAATATACTTAAGAATTACTACTATTGCATCAATAATATAATTAAATGTTGAAACAGTGTGTTAAACATATTTAGTAAATAACACTGTTCCATCATCCATATGGTGAAATTGTTGAAAAGGGTTATCTTGAATTCTATCTATTTTTTATGAATTTGAAGATGAAGTAGAGTATATATGAAGATGAAGAGGTTTACAAAATCTTTATTTTTTTTCCGTGTTTTATTATTGATAAAAATAGGAGTCTTTTGTTGAGGCAGAGAAATTGTTTGGACTGTCAAATGTGACTGGAATCTGGGCAAAAAAAATTCAAGAAATTTTGCAGTAGCAATGTTTGAATCATGTTTTTTTATGGTAAAAATGGATTCAGCACCATCAAAAATCTCTAGGTACCCAAAATTTTGAAATTTGATAGCTCTAAAGGTTTTTGATGGTGCTGAATCCATTTCCCCATCAAACACATGATTCAAACACTGATACTGCAAAATTTCTTGATTTTTTTTTAACTGGATTCCAGCTGCTTTTAACAGTCCAGAAAAGTCTGAGCCATTCCTCCTCCTCAGTAAACGACTCCATTAACAAAAATAACCAAATAAATTAAAAAAGAAAACTAAAATAATCAAGCAGATGAAATTGTACGGATTATATTAATGGATTGTATAACGAAGTGTGATGAATGTGATATCAGAACATGTCAAGTTATATATTTAATGGTAACTTCCGGTCCAATTCTATTCTGGAGAAATGGAAAAGTACCAAATCGTCTAACAATTTTCTTATGGGTTTATTGCATAACTATTTAGTCTTTAATCGATGGTGCTGTTTAGTCTGAGACTCTGTGCTCAATTATTTCTACACATTGGATTGAATACCTGCACGGTGCAGGTGGCTGCAGAATTTATAGGGACATTCTTCCTCGAATTTGTAGGTTGCGGAGCCGTTGTCGTTGACCATAAAACTCATGGTTCCATAACTCATCTTGGTGTGTCAGTTGTGTGGGGAATAGCAGTCATGATCTTAATTTACGCCCTAGGTCATATTTCTGGAGCTCATTTCAATTCTGCAGTAACCCTGGCTTTCGCCACCGTGCGGAGATTTCCATGGATCCAGGTATGTATAAAGTATTTTCGAATGTAGATTTTCACAATATATGATATGAAGTTGAAAGGCAGTGTTTCAATTCTTTATCACATAATTTTATTTAGAAATTATTTCTACCCTTCTGAGTTTATCTCCACTGTTGATTTGCCAAATATTTGATAATTAAATGAATATGGATATTATTTGACCACACCTATATCTGTCTATCTGATTACCGAATATGCGACCAATCAGCAATCGAAATAAAAATACCCCTTCTGCACTCTTTTTCAAAAAAATAGCCTAACAGTGAAATCACATGCTAGTGGGTTGTTAAAGGAATGAGGAATGAAATCACATGCTGGTG
Source organism: Pinus taeda (assembly GCA_000404065.3). Lineage (NCBI taxonomy): Eukaryota > Viridiplantae > Streptophyta > Pinopsida > Pinales > Pinaceae > Pinus > Pinus taeda. The sequence continues at coordinate 88,743 of APFE030780070.1, read as the reverse complement.
GGTTGTTAAAGGAATTTAGCAAAATTAAGAAAGATAATTATCAGAGATTGAAATTCGTTGGTATTTTATTGGCTTGAAATCACAGGTTCCAGCCTACATAGGAGCTCAAGTTATTGCAACAATATCTGCTGGATTTGTCCTCCGTTTGATGTTTGGAAATGTGGCACACATGGCAGCCACAGTCCCCTCAGGCTCTGACCTGCAGTCCTTCGCATTCGAGATTTTTACTACGTTTTTGTTGATGTTTGTGATTTCTTCAGTAGCCACTGATACAAGAGCGGTAGATCTCTATGGAATTCCCTTTCATCTTCATATTTTTATGTAAATGGTAGTTTAGGGAATATTTTAACATGACAGTTAGAAGAGAGGTCAAATAATTGTTTTGATATTCCAAAATTTCAAAAATATTCTAAAATAAAAAAGTTAGAAAAAAAAACCATTAATATCCAGAAACACTGGTAGTTCTAATTCTGAATATCCCGAATCATAGTTCTGAATATCCTGAATCTGCAATCTACATACAAAAAATACCCATAAATAACTACAGTTAGAATAAATAGAACCAAACCAAAAGTTGATAACTAAATATTTAATTACACAGATTGGTGAACTGGCGGGACTGGCAGTTGGAGCGACCATTGCAATGAATGTAGCCATATCTGGGTAATGATTCTTATTCCTTTCAATATTTTGATGAATTGATTTTTTCCCAAATCAATCATAGTCTGACCTGTATCATTTCCATTTTGGCAGACCGATTTCAGGGGCTTCCATGAATCCTGCAAGGACCATAGGTTCTGCGGTGGCTGGTAACGAATACACAAGCATTTGGATATACATGGTTGCACCTGTACTTGGTGCTATACTGGGTGCAATCTGTTACAACCTGATTCGGTTGACTGAAAAGCCTGTGAGAGAAATCACCAAGAGTGGGTCGTTTCTCAAGAGTCTGCGCTCGCCCTCTAGTGTGCGATAAACAGTATAGAAGCAACCCCTGGAAGCGATGGTGATCCCTCTTTGCTATTAATAGATCCAGGGTAGCATCTGTTACGGAAATAATGTCAGCGGTTTTTCTGATATAAGCATATTTTTCAAAGAAAAGGGTCATATCAAGAGATCTTCCGACCCTTGGCACTTTAGGAATCCCTGCTGTACGTGTGATGTTGTGCAGGCAATAATTTTCAACTTCAAAATTTGTACATTTACTATTTTCAGTTTCTTCGTTTCTGAACCATACAATTTATGTCCAGGTAATTTATATTTCGTCTAAATTAATTAGACCCTAATCCTAATAGGATTAGGTTTAGGTTGTAAAGTTGGATAATTTTGATTTAATTATTAATAATTATTTAATATATGATAGGGTTTAATTTTGTTAGATATTTATATTTAAATATATATATATATATAATTTTCTTTTAAGATTGGGAGCGTTATATCTTGAATATGTATAATATATTATTCTGATTATGTATAATAAATTATTTTGATTGGTGCAGGGAATTGAACCAACTACTTCACATCATGAAATGCGTTAACATAACACTGGATCACCATCTATTTTATCCAAAGCTTTTTGGACAGATTTGAATATTTTTTATATGAAATAAGTTATGATTTTTTAAGTACATGATATTAATAATCCATGATATTAATTTGTAATATTATAACCAGACTTATTTAAAAACTAAAATTTATCTTGGTAAAATAAATAAATCTCCATAATAATACTAATACTAATAATTTATATGATTTTGATTTTGAGATCATAAAAAACCGTTTGATTTTTATTATATTAAAGGGTATTTTTAAATAATTTAATTTTAAACGTAACTAGTTATTTTTTATTTCTGAATAAGTAACTATTTTTAAATAAAAATAATTTATTATAAAAGAGTAGTGTTTTTAAATAAAGATGTAAATTTATGGTAAAGAGAAGTAAAGTTTATCAACTAAAATTATCTGGAGTAATAGTTTTTTATTATATTTTAAAGATTTATATCCATATTTAATTAAAATTAGAAGTTGTCTTTAATGGGTTTTTTTGAATTTTGAGCTGAAATCTTGATTTGTGTTATTGAAACTAGACTGTATATATGGATTCAACAATCTGGTTTTTTGATTGTATATATAGATTCAGTACCCTGAAAAACCCCTAAGACACTTTGGATTGTGTAGGGATTATCCATCAAGCTTGTGATTTCAATAAATTGTTGCCAGATTTTAGAGAAATTTGACCAAAACACCCACCCGAAAAACATCCAAAAATTAACACTAAAAACAATTCCATTAAAATTATATCTACATTGATATTATTAAACTAAATTATATAATATATTTAAAAAATAATTCTACATCATATAATAATTAAAAATAATATTTTTGAAATCAATTTAATTAATTTTAAATAACAAATATAGATTTTCATAGTTATTTAATATATGGAAGTATAGGTTTTTTGGGGCATATATGTATCAAATGTTTTGAAATGTACATAATTTTTCAATAACATAAATGTAATATTTTGTTTTCTCATTATTATTATATTAATTTTAAATCTTATTTTTGAAAGTAAAATTTACATTAATAATATTTTAATTACTATATTTAATAGTTTGTTTGTATTTTTATAGATTAAAATTGCATTACATTTGATAGTATTTATATGTATTCAAGTTCTTATGATCCATAATGAATTAAACAAAGTTTTTTTGGTAGAAATCACATAAGAGAATTTTTTGGTAGACCCTTTTCGATCATTAGGACCAAATAAAGAGGCAGACCATGGCAAAGGCTTAAATAGGGAACAGTGTATATTTAAAGCCTTTTCCATGGTGTGCCTCTTCATCTGGTCTTGATGATGAACCACACATGTTGGTTCCAAAGGTGTGTTGGCCAAAAATTACTCTTATATGATTTCTACCGAAAGACTTTGCTTAAAGTATTTATAGGTTTTAACCAAAAAAAAGTTAATGAAAGAATAAAAAAAATATTTTTTTGTATAAAAAAAAAAATAAAATTCATGTCAATTTAGGATTTAGTGGCTCCCATTAGTCATTTTGCCAAGTCCCAGTTTCCAAAGTTTGTGAGGACACTGGAAGTGATCCCCTCCAGTGGAATTGATTTGGTGTCCTCCTATGACCTTCCTCTTTACCTTATGACAAAGGTATGATTCACTAGTTACAAGGATCTAGCCTTCCATTAATCCCCTCTTTGCATGGATAATAAACACTGGAAGCCCCTCATGAAAGGCCAACTTTCCTTCACCCTAAGTGGTAGGGTTTTATTTCCTCTTTATAAGAACCTTGTACTATGATATATCTCAGTATACCCCTTCATTGGACAACGATGTAAATCATGGTTTTAAGTAACTAATGACTTCAGGATAAGAACTTGTACTACCATTACTTTAGGATAAGAACTTGTACCATTATATATGTAAGGATATGGTTATATAGGTAAGGATAGGATTATTGTTTGAATTATATTTTAATTTTAATTAATTATGTTTAATTTTCTTTTTTAAATAAGTTATATTGGATAGGAATACAATAAGTTTTCCTATAATAAATCAATGTCATGAATGTCATGAAGTTATTTTTGTTTTAAGATTTTTTATTTTATTTTATTTTACGCCAATCAAAATGTTTTCATATTATTAATTTTATTTATTTTAATTTTTATTTTTATATAATTTAATCAGTCAAAATTTATGAAACAAGATATTATAATATCTCTTACATTGCACTAGAAAAAAAGTTTATGTATAATCAGTTAAAAGTAAACATCATTTCTAATCATATTTTAGAAATAAAGTTGAGGCTGAGGAATTGCGCTGAGGAATTGCGCGGATGACCAAAAGTGGCCGAAATTCTGCAAAAAAAATTCAAAAACTCTTGTAGATACAGTATTTGAATCATGTTTTTATGGTGGAAATAAATTCAAAATCATCAAAAACAAAAGCACCAAAAATTATGTACAAAATTACCTACTAAATTTTCCAAAATATAATCAAAATTTCTATAACTTTTAAGGAAAAAAAAAATATAATTTTTAAATTACGACTTTAGGAATTATGCCGGGGACAGTGTCTCTGTACAATCAAATCAGAAGTTAAACATCACCTGTAACCATATTTTAGAAATTAAAACCGAATACAACTTCAACAGTTGCCTGAATACGAAATCTACGACTCGACTCGAGTCGGAGTCCATATTAATGTGCTCACATGGCTGTCAGTGGCTACTAAATTATTCAATAATCAATTCTTACAAAACGCCGCCTCTCTATGTTCTCTGCACTAATGCACTAATTTAGTGGCAGCTTAAGTAGGGAGAATCCTATTTCCACCTCTATCACATATTTAATGAGCCTTGACAAGCTGGGGCGATAGCGTAATATAACGGGCACTGTTTTTTTTTCTCTGGTAGTCATCACGGCACCCGTTATATTACGCTATCGCCCCAACATGTCAGGGCTCATTAAATATGTGATAGAAGTGGAAATAGGATTCTCCGTTAAGTAGATACTTGTCATGGTTCTTCAAATTAATCTACTCAACTACTTACAGCAACATGCAGTTAATTCTGCTCCATCAGGCATGGCACTCGTCTTCCCTGGTCCCCCTCCTCACCTATCAAATTAATTCCCAGTCCACGACGACCAAGAAATCTCAAAAATATTGTGGAATCCATAAATAATCGGTGAGACTCTACCATAACTGTCAGGTCCGTAAACACACTGCCAGAAATTCCAGATCTGATCCTTTTACCCCGGATCGTCTAAAATATCAATCCCCATGGTTAATGCCTTTAAATTCAGATAGATGGCTAAATTTACATGTGATTGTGATGTTTAGTGAAATTTTTGAAATTTTGATAGCAATTATCTATCAGAATTAGTTACAGAAAGATTTTGGAATTTGATAAATAAAAGTGTCATCAAACATTTTAATTAGTTATAGTTATTCATATTTAGAAATAGCTTTGTCTAAGGAGGCAGAGGAATTGCCTGGACCGTCAAATTTGGGTAAACAAATTTCAAGAAATCGTGGGGTAGCAGTGTTTGAATCATGTTTTTTATGGTGAAAATTGATTTAACACCATCAAAATCTTGGAGTAGCAATGTTTGAATCATATTTTGATGGTGAAAATAGATTCAGCACCATCAAAAACCTTGGCACCTAAAATCTTGAAGTTTGACAATGGTAACCTGGATTTACAAAAATCTCTGCTGAATTTTATCAAAATATTACCCTAATTTCCATGACTTTTAAGACTTAACTCCTTGCCGGATTTTATAAAAATATTGCCCTAATTTCTAGGACTTTTAAGGCAAAAGAAACAGTCCAGTTAGACTGCTGTTTTAGGAATCCCATTTTTGGATAAACAACAACCTCAGTTAAAAATATAAATTCAAGCTGAGATTAAAAACTAGTTTCCCCTTTGAACAGAGAAAAAGAGAGTAAACAGTTGTTACTATATAATCACTGATGATAAAGACTTGACTTTTTAGGTAGTACAGTACGTTATCCAGCTGTGCTTGCAGAGTTGGACGACAAATATTGTTCACACTTTGGGTTCTGTGACAATAAATTGGAGGGATCAAGTAGGCCAGTCAGGCATTGTCAAATATTTGTTTTTTCCACTGTTTCCAGAGAACATAGTTGGAAGATTTACTGGTTGAAGGAGCGCTGCTATGGCTACAGAAAACGGTTCCGATCTGCAGAGTGTTGCTTTTAGAAATATGGTTGCACACAACGTCAGTCCTGATCCACAAACTGTTACTTTTAGAGATCCGGAAGACGGTCAAACAGAAAACCGTGTTAGTGGAAAAACCTCTGGATCATTCATACCATCTGTCACGTTTCTTAAGAAGGTAGGGTTTATATTACTTTTTTGTTTTCCTACTAGTCCATTCTGTTCATTATTTAACCAGTTGTATTGTTTTTGTAATTTCCTCTTGTACACAGAAATAAATCACAGGTACAGAACAAGAAATCTAAAATATCCATTGATTCAGCTTTTATAGAATAAGATCAAGAATCCAATTGTTTTCTCAATAGTCCAAGGCAAGAAAGTCTTTTGTAAGGTGAAGTTAGGCAAAATTGCAGCGTTTGAACCCAGAGAAATCTGGACTATCCGTAATCAGATTTTTTTTTCTTTTATTGCTTTGCGATTAAATTATCAATGATACAGTGAATGTTTTGATTTGCTTTTGGGGGATAAAAATCATAGTTGCATTGTTATTTCATGGCTTTGAAATTAATTGATCCATGATTCGGTAATTGCTTTGCTTTCTGGCAAAAGAGTCATAGTTGCACTGAGAAATATGATGAAACGATAATTGTCTTGTTTTCTGGGACAGGGTTAAGAAAATAAGATTAGAGTGAGTTCTAGGGAAAAGCAGAACTAAAAAAAATCGCTTAGAGATATTTAACCTATCATATAAATTTATTATTTAATTTAGAGGATTACATTAAGTATATTTGGTGGTTGTGTTTGGTTTTGAATTTATAATTTTTTAGGAAGAAACACAGACTCTTAACAATTAAGCCAACTAAAACTGTATTAACTATTTAACTCATATAACTTCATTAATTAAATATACCTAAGAATTACTACTATTGCATCAATAATATAATTAAATGTTGAAACAGTGTGTTAAACATATTTAGTAAATAACACTGTTCCATCATCCATATGGTAAATTGTTGAAAAGGGTAATCTTGGATTCTATCTATTTTTTATGAATTTTTTTTTTGAATTTGAAGATGAAGTAGAGTATTTATGAAGATGAAGAGGTTTACAAATTTTTTATTTTTTTTCCATGTTTTATTATTGATAAAAATAGGAGTCGTTTATTGAGGCAGAGAAATTGTTTGAACTGAAGTGATTAGAATCTGGGCAAAAAAATTCAAGAAATTTTGCAGTAGCAATGTTTGAATCATGTTTTTGATGGCAAAAATGGATTCAGCACCATCAAAAACCTCTAGGTACCCAAAATTTTGAAATTTGATAGCTCTAGAGGTCAATCCATTTCCACCATCAAAAACATGATTCAAACACTGATACTGCAAAACTTCTTGAAGGATTCCAGCTACTTTTGACAGTCCATAAAAGTCCGAACAATTCCTCTCCTCAGTAAACCGACTCCACTAACAAAAATAACCAAATAAATTAAAAAAGAAAACTAAACTAATCAAGCAGATGAAATTGTACGGATTATATTAATGGATTGTATTACGAAGAGTGATGGATGTGATATCAGAACATGTCAAGTTATATATTTAATGGTAACTTCCGGTCCAATTCTATTCTGGAGAAATGGAAAAGTACCAAATCGTCTAACAATTTTCTTATGGGTTTATTGCATAGCTATTTAGTCTTTAATCGATGGTGCTGTTTAGTCCGAGACTCTGAGCTCAATTATTTATACAAATTGGATTGAATACGTGCACGGTGCAGGTGGCTGCAGAATTTATAGGGACATTCTTCCTCGAATTTGTAGGTTGCGGAGCCGTTGTTGTTGACCATAAAACTCATGGTTCCATAACTCATCTTGGTGTGTCAGTTGTGTGGGGAATAGCAGTCATGATCTTAATTTACGCCCTAAGTCATATTTCTGGAGCTCATTTCAATTCTGCAGTAACCCTGGCTTTCGCCACCGTGCGGAGATTTCCATGGATCCAGGTATGTATAAAGTATTTTCGAATGTAGATTTTCACAATATATGATATGAAGTTGAAAGGCAGTGTTTCAATTCTATTGGCTTGAAAGGTATTTTATTGGCTTGAAATCACAGGTTCCAGCCTACATAGGAGCTCAAGTTATTGCAACAATATCTGCTGGATTTGTCCTCCGTTTGATGTTTGGAAATGTGGCACACATGGCAGCCACAGTCCCCTCAGGCTCTGACCTGCAGTCCTTCGCATTCGAGATTTTTACTACGTTTTTGTTGATGTTTGTGATTTCTTCAGTAGCCACTGATACAAGAGCGGTAGATCTCTATGGAATTCCCTTTCATTTTCATATTTTTATGTAAATGGTAGTTTTAGGGAATATTTTAACATGACAGTTAGAAGAGAGGTCAAATAATTGCTTTGATATTCCAAAATTTCAAAAATATTCTAAAATAAAAAAAGTTGGAAAAAAAGAACCATTAATATCCAGAAACACTGGTAGTTCTAATTCTGAATATCCCGAATCATAGTTCTGAATATCCTGAATCTGCAATCTACATACAAAAAATACCCATAAATAACTACAGTTAAAATAAATAGAACCAAACCAAAAGTTGATAACTAAATATTTAATTACACAGATTGGTGAACTGGCGGGACTGGCAGTTGGAGCGACCATTGCAATGAATGTAGCCATATCTGGGTAATGATTCTTATTCCTTTCAGTATTTTGATGAATTGATTTTTTCCCAAATCAATCATAGTCTGACCTGTATCATTTCCATTTTGGCAGACCGATTTCAGGAGCTTCCATGAATCCTGCAAGGACCATAGGTTCTGCGGTGGCTGGTAACGAATACACAAGCATTTGGATATACATGGTTGCACCTGTACTTGGTGCTATACTGGGTGCAATCTGTTACAACCTGATTCGGTTGACTGAAAAGCCTGTGAGAGAAATTACCAAGAGTGGGTCGTTTCTCAAGAGGCTGCGCTCGCCCTCTAGTATGCGATAAACAGTATAGAAGCAATCCCTGGAAGCGATGGTGATCCCTCTTTGCTATTAATAGATCCAGGGTAGCATCTGTTACGGAAGTAACGTCAGCGGTTTTTCTGATATAAGCATATTTTTCAAAGAAAAGGGTTATATCAAGAGATCTTCCGACCCTTGGCACTTTAGAAATCCCTGCTGTACGTGTGATGTTGTGCAGGCAATAATCTTCAACTTCAAAATTTGTACATTTACTATTTTCAGTTTCTTCGCTTCTGAACAATACAATTTATGTCCAGGTAATTTATATTTCGTCTAAATTAATTAGATCCTAATCCTAATAGGATTAGGTTGTACATTTGGATAATTTTGATTTAATTATTAATAATTATTAAATATATGATAGGGATTTATTTTTTTGTTAGAATATTATATTTAAATTATATATATATAGATATATATATTAACTTTTTAAGATTCGAGAGCGTTATATCTTCAATATGTATAATATATTATTCTGATTGGTGCAGAGAATTGAACCAACTACTTCACATCATGAAATGCGTTAACATAACACTGGATCACCATCTATTCTATCCAAAGTTTTTTGGACAGATTTGAATATTTTTTATATGAAATAAGTTATGATTTTTTAAGTACTTGATATTAATAATCCATGATATTAATTTGTAATATTATAACCATACTTATTTAAAAACTAAAATTTATCTTGGTAAAATAAATAAATCTCCATAATAATAATAATACTAATAATTTATATGATTTTGAGATCATAAAAACCGTTTGATTTATTATAAGTAAATGACTATTTTTACAATAATTTAATTTATACAACGTAACTAAAGTTTTTATTTTTTTTATTTCTGAATAATAAGACTATTTTTTAAATAAAAATAAATTTATTATAAAAGGAAGTAGTGTTTTTAAAATAAAGATGTAAATTTATGGTAAGAGAAGTAAAGTTTATCAACTAAATTATCTGGAGTAGTAGTTTTTTATTATATTTTAAAGATTTATATCCATATTTAATTAAAATTAGAAGTTGTCTTTAATGGGTTTTTTTGAATTTTGAGCTGAAATCTTGATTTGTGTTATTGAAACTAGACTGTATATATGGATTCAACAATCTGGTTTTTTGATTGTATATATAGATTCAGTACCCTGAAAAACCCCTAAGACACTTTGGATTGTGTAGGGATTATCCATCAAGCTTGTGATTTCAATAAATTGTTGCCAGATTTTAGAGAAATTTGACCAAAACACCCACCCGAAAAACATCCAAAAATTAACACTAAAAACAATTCCATTAAAATTATATCTACATTGATATTATTAAACTAAATTATATAATATATTTAAAAAATAATTCTACATCATATAATAATTAAAAATAATATTTTTGAAATCAATTTAATTAATTTTAAATAACAAATATAGATTTTCATAGTTATTTAATATATGGAAGTATAGGTTTTTTGGGGCATATATGTATCAAATGTTTTGAAATGTACATAATTTTTCAATAACATAAATGTAATATTTTGTTTTTCTCATTTATTATATTAATTTTAAATCTTATTTTGAAAGTAAATTTTACATTTATAATATTTTAATTACTATATTTAATAGTTTGTTTTGTATTTTTATAGATTAAATTTGCATTACATTTGATAGTATTTATATGTATTCAAGTTCTTATGATCCATAATGAATTAAACAAAGTTTTTTGGTAGAAATCACGTAAGAGAATTTTTTGGTAGACCCTTTTTGATCATTAGGACCAAATAAAGAGGCAGACCATGGCAAAGGCTTAAATAGGGAACAATGTATATTTAAAGCCTTTTCCATGGTGTGCCTCTTCATCTGGTCTTGATGATGAACCACACATGTTGGTTCCAAAGGCATGTTGGCCAAAAATTACTCTTATGTGATTTCTACCGAAAGACTTTGCTTAAAGTATTTATAGGTTTTAACCAAAAAAAAGTTAATGAAAGAATAAAATAAATATTTTTTTCTATCAAAAAAAATAAAATTCATGTCAATTTAGGATTTAGTGGCTTCCATTAGTCATTCTACCTAGTCCCAGTTTCCAAAGTTTGTGAGGACACTGGAAGTGATCCCCTCCAGTGGAGTTGATTTGGTGTCCTCCTATGACCTTTCTCTTTACCTTATGACAAAGGTATGATTCACTAGTTACAAGGATCTAGCCTTCCATTAATCCCCTCTTTGCATGGATAATAAACACTGGAAGCCCCTCATGAAAGGCCAACTTTCCTTCACCCTAAGTGGTAGGGTTTTATTTCCTCTTTATTCTTTAAGAAAAAGGATGACAGGGGCCTCATCTTTCATAATGGGGCCTATGTCATGGCTTCTTGTGGAATGTACCTTAATTGTTGGACACTAGATTTCAATTGTAAGCATGAAACTCCCTCTATTGTTCCTGTATAGGTGCACTTGCATCACCTCCCTCTCCATTGTTGAATAAGGATGATGAGCCTCAGTATCACAACAAGAATGTTGAGATTCCCAAGGCTACCAACTTTAATTATCAACTTGGGGTTCGTACAAACTTAAGAGGTGACAATGCTATGTGCACACTATGTCAAGTTGTACTCATGCCACCTTCAAATAATGGACCAAATCAATACATGTAGAGACCACTCTTTCAACTAGATTAAGGAAGGAAATTGAATGAAAAGAGGCAGAGTTCTCTAACTACAGGAATGGAAATATTATTCTACTTTCAAAAATGAAAATGTTATTCATCCAAATGTAAAGACTAACTCTAGTTGCAGGAATGAAAATATTGTGCTAAATGCATAAACCAGAAATACTAACCTACTTGCAGATTGTAAAGCCTACGCTACTTGAAAAAATGTAAATCATTAGTATAATTGCAGAATGTGTAAAAGTTGCTTTGAAAAAAAAAATATATATATATCAACAACAATGCTTGTAATTGAAACCCTAAGAAAGCATGAATTCAAGAGTCAAGCCTAATCTACTTTTCATTAATGAATCACTCTTTTTATCACTGTTTTCAAATAAACTTAGCTTTAATGACAGAGTCCATGTGAATTTCATAAGAAAACCATCATTACCATTAAAATTTGAAAATATATCCTCTAACCCTAATTGCATAATTGTACTTGCAATGAAGAAAAGGTAAGTCTAAAGTGGTCTTTGGGCTCCTTCAATAATGGATTTAGAGCCTGGGGGTTATTATTTGATGAGCCCCGAATTGGGTAACTTATTGGGCTCATTTTGCCTAACTGTCCTTGTTCAATCCTCCATTTTTCATAGATTATGCATGTTTTTTTAGTATGTTTATGTTATTTGAACAAATAAGGGTGGTCACTCTACCAGGGAGGCTAATAAGTGGTTATTTCAGGTTTTCTAGACAAGTTTTGGAGCAAAACCAAGCAATTATGGGATAGGTGACAACCAAGCTTGAGGTGAGGATTCATAAGGGGGTTGTCTCTGGCATTAAATGCCCCTTCCTCGAAATCTCCACCCTCAACTCTAAGCTCGACAGGCCACCAAAACGAATCCTAAAAGCAACCAAGCAGCTTTGGGAAGAGTGACTGTCTACTGCAGTTGGAACAGCCGAGTCCCTTAAATTTAGGAGGGCTGCTAGGCCCCTCGTAGTGTATAAATAAGAAGGCCTCAGCCTTCGTAGTTTACTTTTGGAACTGTTGTATTTTTGCACTAGAGCGTTGTCATTTTCTCAGCTCGTTTTCTTGTAGCTACTGTTGTATAACTTTCTTGTGATGATTATTTTTGGATAATGAAAAGCAGTTCTATTTGGCATAAGCTCTGAGTTTTTTATAGGAGCCTGTAGCTCTTGGGGTTGGGCCCAACCTAAGAGCTAAGGCCTCCTTCATGTATTCTTATTTGTTTTTGTGTCTTTGCAAAATAATTTATGTTTAGTAGATTAACACCTTACTGGTTACATAGGTCATGGTTAATGATCAGATAGGTTTTTGCATGCTCAGAGTTAGTTGATAGATTAGTAACAGGGAAGATCTCCAGAAAAAGGCCATCAAGCACCTCTGTTCTCACCTCTCCCTCAGTGGGATCGTGAGCTGGGACAAAGGTGACATTGCTGCCAACAAAAATGTTATTTTACTTTGTCATGCAATTCTTAGTGTTGGAATCCTCATTTGCAGATGTTGATATTAGTAGTGTTTAAATGCTTCAGTTTATGATTGCTTAGTTGTATAGTTATTTCACTAATTTCATTTCTAATAAACTTCTGTTCATTTCCTTTTGTTATTACTTAGGTCAGAATAGAGTGAAGTAACTAGGTCATAGGTTTTATAAGTGTTTGTTTGTTCAGTTTGAAAAACCACTTGCAGAGTACCTGTTATCCTTCCTTACCTGTCCATACTCCATCCAACATACCTGCTTCATCCTTCACTTAGAACCCTTACCTTACATTTGCCTCATTCGCTTACTTTGCCATGATTCTCATCTTCTTGTGCAACATCATTTCATCCCTCCTTGAACAAATCTAACCATCTGCGCCACTCCTCAACTCCACCCTCCAAGTCTTGAACTCCCCTACGCCCATATTTCACCTCCATGCTCATTCCTCTACCTTTTTCCCTCCATCCATGCTCCAAAATCCCATTTCTGAACATCCTGTAGAAAATTATAGACATCCTATAGAAATTCCAGACATCCTGTAGAACCCCTGCAGACTTCCTATAAAAGCTCACAAAAACGGTTTCTTGAAGGCCAAACTCTGTGAAACTCTCAAGAAGGGTGCTAGGGACCCCTTAGGCCCTCTCTGAACCTTCTCGACCTCTTCCAAGCATTTCCTCTCGCCAATCCACCTCTGCACAGTCAAAACAGTTAAATTGTGTGCATGATAATTCTGACAACTTATTCAAAAATACAAAAAGATGGTTCTTTCAGATTCTGCTGTAGACATAGCTTAGATACATGCATTTCATCTTCTTAGAAGTCAATGGCATCTCTCCCAGTAACTTGCATCCTCTTCCTTACATCAGTAGAGCTAGCTGGTAAAATTAGGGTTTGCTAGGGTTTGTGTTTTCTTTAAGCTTTTCAGTTTCCTTCTGCAAATAGATTAGCTTCCTTCGATTTAGCTTCCATCCATTAGTTAAAAAACCTCTTCTCATAACTCACAGAAGTTGGCTTGAGCCCCTAGCGAACTTGTGCCAGCTGACCAAGTGATAGCTGCGGCAAGAGCTAGTACTTGTGCATACAACACCGTCGCTTCCAAGTTTGTTACGAACTACCGGGTTGATAAAAGTAAAGAAGGGAGTCCCAGGAGTTGCAGCATTGTTGCTGCAATACTGGAGCCCACCATTCTTTTTGTCGCCGTTGCCGGGGAAGCGTCAGAGTATTCGTGATTGCTGCTTTTCTTCTATTTTCTTCTACAACCTTCTGCCGAGTAGTTTATTTCATTTCCATTCTGCAATTTCATTTCCGCAAAAGTAGACTAGACATTTCCTTCTTTTCTAGACTAGCATTTCAATTTTGCAAGCGTAGAGTAGCATTTCAATTCCGCAATTTCAATTTCGCAAGCGTAGCCTAGCATTTCATTCCTGCAATTTCAATTCAGCAAAATAGATTAGTTCTTTCCTACTTTCATTTCAATTCCGCATTTTCATTTTAGCAAGATATATTTTAGATAGTTGAAATTCAATCTATTTTCAGTTTTGCAGGTACAAGCAGAAAAAAAAACAAAAGCAGCCAAAAATCTTTCATTTCATGCCTCGTAGGAACAGAGACAATACTAGAAAATTCTTACCCAACACCCCCACCACATCACAGAGTCAACCTTCTCTCTTCTTTGGTGGCCGTGATCTAGAAGAACCTATAGGTGAACCTCCCGAGATATACGAAGATCCTATAACAGAAGAAGAGCAAGAGAACATCCCTCTTGAGACTATGGCTGAACGTAGAAACAGTATGGGAGATAACAAGAGAATAGAAGGTGATTTTCCCATCCGAGAGACCAATGGGGACATGAAAATGAAAAACATAAGTCCCTCAGCCTTACCTCACTTCCATGGATTGATCACTGAAGACCCTTATACCTTCCTATTTGAGTTTGTTGTCCTTTGTCGAACTTATGACTATGATGAGGACGAGCAAAATTTGAAACTTTTTCCTTCTACCCTCAAGGATGCAGCACTCTGCTGGCTCATGGGGTTACCTAGAAACAATATCACTACATGGGCTCAGATGTAGCAAGCCTTTAACAACAAATACTGAGACTACTGTAGGTCAAAGGAAACAAAGGGAGAAATATTTCGGATGACCATGGGAAATGATGAGTCTTTAGAATACTAGGAGGAAAGGTTCTAGCTTAGTTATAAACGGGCCAGGTGCACACTTGACCCTAAATCTTTGAAGCTGGTTCTGCTCCGAGGAGTCCCTGAAGACCTGCTAGATACCCTTCACTTTCTAGCTGGAGGAGACATCTACCAACTACCCTATGAGGACATAAAGACTGTGTTTAGAAACCATTCCAGGGAAGCCAGGAAAAGAGGAAGGGGGAATCCACTTTCAGCTAGTACCACCTTCTCCAAGCATGAGTTTGCTAATCAGATGGAAGACCTCAAAGAGTGAGATGAGTAGACATTGCCAGCACTTGATACTTCCATCAACAAAAGAAAGAGGAGCTGAGAGGTGCTTTGGCCATTTTTTGTCCCAGATGTTCAAGAAGCACGCTAAGAACGAGTGTCCATTGCACTCAGTAGAGGTGTGTTTTTTTTTGTGAGGAAGACTGTCCACCAACCTATGCCAATATTGCCGGGATTTAAAGCCATGTACCTGGATTGAGGCGATATTGAACCTCTTCTACTTTCTTAACCAAAGGAGGCACATGGCCCAGACCTTACCAGCTGGATACAGGGACATCCCAAGCTTATTATAACCCAACCAATCTGCTCATATACCTTCTTGGGGCCCCTACTCATCCTTCCTGGTCCGCACCTCTCCGTGGTTATCCATCTCAATACCATAGTCAACTGCTGCCTTTTTGTTCACTCTCATGTCCAGCTCACTTTTCTCAGTGGATGACCTCACCGGGGTGTAGCCCCAAATACAACTCTCCCCGCCATTTTGCCTCCACCACCGCTCAACCACAACCATTATCCTGCTGCTCTCCAAGAACCCAGTGCCTGCCAACCGAACCCACCCAACAACAGACAGGCCCAACAAGTATATACTAGGGAAACAACATGCCCTACCTATGCTGTGGAGATCCAGGAGATCAACCTGCGATCTGGGAAGGTCCTTCCAGAATGCCAACCTCCTCCCCTAGAGGAGGAGAAAGAGAAACAGGGAAGTGAACCCAAAGCCATTCCACCCTTTCTGAGTGACTAACAGCAACCATCCAACCAAACCTAGAGGAGACTGAACTTCTGGGAGAACTCAAGCAGTTGTGTGTGAAAATACCACTTCTCCAGGCCATAAAAGATGTACCAATATACAACAAATTGATCAAGGAGAAGTGTTTCAGGCACCTAGGTAGGCGCAAGAGAGATGCCTCAACTATCAATGTCATAGGACAACTATCCGATTTGATGTTGGGACAAGTAATATGTCTAACATATTTGGACCCTGGGAGTCCTGTAGTTGATGTCCACATCAATGGCACCATAATCCCCCATACCTTCATTGATCTAGGGGCTGCGATTAATGTGATGACCAGGGACACTATGCTTAAACTCAACCTTTGGAGTTCCCTAAGAAAGACCTTGACAGTACCCGCAGTTAGCAAATCGCTCCACCGTGACTCCTGAAGGGATTGTGGAAGATGTCCTGGTCTCTGTTGACTCTTGGGAGTACCCTGCTGACTTCTTGGTCCTTCAGCGAAAGGAAAAGCTTACTGGATACCCCCTCATCTTGGGAAGGCCTTGGTTAGCTACTGTAGATGCTTACATCAGTTGTCGACCTAGAAGCATAACCATCAAGAATGGGCCTATGTCTAAGTAGCTAGTCCTTTATCCTCCTACCCAACCACTGCTAGAACATGACTTACCACTTTGGTTGGAAGAGGGAGATGAGGATGAGGTGTACTCTACACCTTTGTGCACAATAGAAGCCACCAGGGGAGGCCCTCAAACCGAGGATGACTTGATTGAGAATTTGATTCAAAATCCACCTCCTAGTGCACTGTCATTAAAAGAGTTGGTGGAAGATACCCAAGCCAGTGCTCAAGTGGACCTCTATGTGACTGATCCAACCTCTCCTAGAGTTAAGAGTGTGGAATTTGTCCCTGAAAGAACCTTAAAGATCAGCTCCTCCTTATCTCCCTCCTAGGAGAAGGAGCTATGTAGTCTGTTGAACTACCATTTGGAGGCTTTTGCCTGGAGTTATAAGGAAATGAAAGGAGTTCATTATTCGGTATGTACCCATCATATTTACATTAAAGAGGATTGTGAACCAGTCAGGCAGCCTTAGAGGAGAATGAATCCAGCCCTTAAAGACATTGTCAAAGAGGAATTGCAAAAGTTATTGGATGCAAGATTCATCTACCCCATCTCCGATAGTGAGTGGGTTTCACCTCTAGTGCTTGTGCCCAAGAAGAAAGGGAAGTGGAGAATCTGTGTAGATTACCGGGAACATAACAAGGCCACCAAGAAAGACCATTTCCCTTTGCCTTTCATAGATCAAGTGTTGGATGGACTAGTAGGAAGAAGTTATTTTCTTTCCTAGATGGGTTTAGCGGGTATAACCAGATCCAAATCAGCCCGGAAGACCAAGATAAGACCACCTTCACTTGTCCATGGGGTACCTTTGCCTGCTGAGTCCTTCCCTTTGGGCTATGCAATGCTCCTGCCACTTTCCAGAGAGCAGTATTGAGCATATTTGTTGAGCTTGTTCATGATTCGGTGGAGATCTATATGGATGACTTTACTCCTTATGGGTCTAACTTCCAAGAAGCCTTGTCCAACCTGGGAAAAGTTTTAAACAAGTGCATTGAGATGAACTTGTCCGTCAGTCTTGAAAAATGTGAATTCCTAATGACTGAAGGGACCATACTAGGTCATACCATTTCTCAGCAAGGATTGCAGGTGGATCCTAACAAAATTTCTATCATCCAAAAGGTTCCACCTCCTCAAAAGGTGAGAGATGTTTGGAGTTTTCTAGGCTTCGCAGGATATTATAGAAGATTCATCAAAGATTTCAGTAAGCTAGCCTCGCCATTGTTTAGCCTCTTAGGAAAAGATGTCGAATTTAAATGGACTAATGACTGCCAAGGGGCTCTGGATGAGTTGAAAGGTAAGCTGGTATCTGCCCCGATCTTGAGAGGTCCAAACTGGGCCCTACCTTTCCACATCCACACTGATGCCTCGAACAAAGCCATAGGAGCAACCTTAGGACAAGTTGAGGAGAAATTGCCATATGCGATATACTTTGTTAGCAAAAACCTGTCCAAGGCAGAGATGAACTATACGGTAACCGAGAAAGAGTTCCTGGCCATAGTCCATTCCCTAAACGAGTTCAGACACTACATCACTGGTTATCAAACATTTGTACACACTGATCATGCTGTGATTAGATATTTAATGAATAAACCTTATGTGAATGCTCGTATCATTAGATGGTTACTTTTGTTGCAGCAATTTGATTTGACTATTGTTGACAAGCCAGGTAAGGAAAATGTTGTTGCTGACTTCCTATCTAGATTTGATTTGCCTGTAGGTGAGGAAGGGACAGTGGATGACCAGATGCTGGATGAACACTTGTTTGCTATCTCAGTACTCTCTCCATGGTTTGCTGATATAGCAAACTACTTGGTCTCAACACAATTCCCTCCGCATCTATCCTCAAAGGAGAAGAGCAGAATCATGAGGAAGAGTGCCCCATTCACTTGGATCGGGGGCAACCTGTTTAAACTCGGCCCAGATCAGATCTTGGGGCATTGTGTTAGGGAAGAGGAAGTCTTTAACATCCTCCTAACCTATCACGATGGACCATGTGGAGGCCACTTTGCAGCAAAAAGGACTGCCTTCAAAATTCTATAGGCTGGCTACTACTGGCCTACTCTTTATCAAGATGTCAGAAGATACATCAGCCAGTGTGACTGATGTCAGAGGATGGGGAAACCTACTCCAAGGGATGAAATGCCCCTCCAACCTCAAGTGACTTTCGAGCCATTTGAGAAGTGGGGCATGGATTTCGTGGGACTTATCAACCCTCCTTCAAAGCAAAGGTCTTACATCATTGTGTGCACTGACTACCTGACAAAGTGGGTAGAAACAAAGGCAATCAAGGTACAACAGAAGAGAAAGTGGCTAGTTCTTAAGGGAAAACACCTTCTACAAGTTTGGCTACCCCGCAAGGAGCTAGTCAATGATCAAGGAAGCCAGTTCAACCTCCACACTGATTGAAGATTTGCTAGGCTCATCCAACAAGATCAGCACATGAACTTCCACCCCATATCATCCCCAAGCAAATGACAGGTGGAAGTCCACTAAATAAGAACTTGGAAGGATTGACTAAGGTGGTGCAGCAGCAAGAAAAGGGATTGGGCAGATCGCCTGGTTGAGGCCACCTGGGCCTACAACACCACTTGGAAAACTACAACCGGTTTCACACCTTATGAGCTGGTCTATGGGAAGAAAGCTTTGTTGCCCATAGAGTTCAAGTATAACACATTGAGGGTGGCAGCTCAGCTCGACCTAGATCTCAGCTATGCTCAACGTGAAATATTACTGCAGCTGAATGGATTAGATGAACAAAGAATGCAGACCCTCCTCCACTCAGAAGTAGTCCAACTTTAGAGGAAGATATGGCATGACCGACACCTTAATGAAAAGCAATTCTAGCTGGGAGATTGGGTGCTGTTGTATGACTCAAGATACAAGGATTTCAAAGGGAAGCTGAGGACAAGATGGCTAGGACCATATGCAGTGGAGAAGTGTAATGACAATGGTTCAGCCATTATTAGGACCATTGATGAATAAGCCATCCGCATGCTTGTCAATGGGCCTCGGTTGAAGATCTACAGGAAACCTCTTTTGAGGCAGGAGTTCATTGAAACTTTGGAAAAATCAGTGCTGGTAGTGGAGCAGGGCTGCCCCTATTCCACCCACACTTTGATTATCAAAAAAAAAAAAAACATAAAAAAAAATATCCTTGGGTGAAAACCTTTCTGAGCCTCCCAAGGTAGACAGTGAGGGTGAAAACCTCATGCAGGCGCCCCAGCTGTCTCTAGAGAAATAAAAATTGTGGAACAAAAAGATCCTTGGGTGAAAACCTCTTTGAGGCGCCCAAGGCAAATAGTGAGGGTGAAAACCTCATTGCAACACCCTAACTGTCTCATTAAAAAAAAAAAAAAAAAGGAAGAGAGAAAAAAGAAAACGAAAAAAAGAAAAAGAAAACAGAACTATTATCTGTGAAGTAATTGCAGGTTGCAAAACATCCTACATTGCAAGAAAAGAGGCCACGCAAAACAAGGACAAGGATCTGTACCAGGCTCAAAGACCCCCCTTCAGACACCCCCTCCATGGCCACTCACCTCTCCTAGGATTTGGTCACATTTGGGTTGAGATTGGGCCTTCTACAGGAAGTTCTGGGCTTTCTACAGGAAGTTCCAGGCTTTTCTACAGGAAGTTACAGACTTTTCTACAGGCAGTCTTAAATTTCTATAGGAAACATCCTATAGAACTTTCAGATGAGCCAAATTCAAGTTTGAAGAGGGAATCTGATGGTTGGGATCAGTTTGTTAGACCTGAGGCCACACTTCTGTCCAATCCAACACCATGTGGCGCCATGTTCCATCTCTTAACACCTTTGTCACCCTCCTGGTCGTGTGTTCCCGCACAGTTATTTCAGAAACCCTATTTTCCTCAGGTTGACAGCAAAGAGAAAGAGGAAAATTTCAAGTAAAAAATCAAGCAACAAAGGCTCGCACACTCTACCAGTTCAAGCTCCACCTAGACTCTTCATTAGTGAATGTAGCCTTGCTTGTTTAGCCTACATCCCAGGAGGAGAAGTAGCTACAGGATATCCTACAGGAATCCTGTAGCAGCTGATCCGTCTGGAGTACATACTATGGAGTCAATAGCAGCTGAAATCAACACATGGAACATGTAACAAGCTCCGCTCGGACGTGAACACCTCCTCAACAGCTGAAATCAGATGGAACCTGTGCATGCAACATTTACGACCAGAGGATCGGGTCCTGAAGCCGTGCATACAACATCAGCCAATGAAAGAAGGAGTTCCAGTGCCTATGCACGAAGCAGTGATGAGCAAAGCCATCATTCCATGTCCCGAAGCCTGCAGAACACGTCCATGGCCACACAGGTAAGTGTCTAACCTTATTCATCAAATTGCATAGACTATACTATTAAAATTGCATGTCTATGAAATGGTGCGGATTGAACAAATTCGGTGGCCAGTCAACTGGCCACCCGTAGTCAGTCGAATGGCCTCATGGGATCCAAACGAGATCAGTTACGCCAAAGCGACGTGTAGCTGACACATGGGAAGTGTCCAGTCAAGAAATCGGCAGACTGACAATGGTAGCGACGGTTAATGGCAGAGGGGAAGTAATGGCGGCCAGAGACATGCAGGAGAATAATGGCCATGATGTTGGCTAAGGGATCGGCCTGGACACCTCACCCCCTCGCCAGGAATTGCGCCATAATTCGAAATTGCTCGGCTGAAGAACTCACGATGAACTGTTGTCATTTACACTTGCAACCGTTTTCAGCGAAGTACGCATCCTCCTCCTCTGTAGTTTGTTAGCCTGAGCTTCTTAGCACGTTTCAAAATCCTCCCGTGTCCCAGGCTTGTTCAAAAGCACCGTGAAGTTCTCTAGTACCTGGCAAAGCTCTCTATAGGAAGGAGCTCTACAGGAAACATGACATAGCCTCCTAGAGCAGAGAAAACTTAACTGCCTACATCGAAATTGGAGTTTCGAAGAGAGGTAGGCTTGAAAACAGCATTCCCATGTATGATATTTCAAAAGGTGGTGAATTAAACTATCTGGAGTAGGGGAATTAGAAGCAAGTCTACCTGTGGGTCAAGAATAGTAGTTTGCCTCTATGATACATAGAATTTTTCAGTTGGTTCTGCGTCAAATTCTCCTCCAAGGTTTCTATTAAGAAATTCCTCCTATAAAAATGAAAAAACGTTGTGAGGGCTAACCTATGCAGGAAGAATGTGACTTTTATGTGGTTGAATGCATGCTGGGGATGAAAATTAAGCTCTGCACTCTGTCTGTGGGAGTCTAATTCCCTTTTGACAGTCGAGTTTTGGGCAGCAACAACATTATAACCAGGGAATTGGTGCAAAGTGAAATATAGACACCTGAGGGATACTGTCTTCAAAGTTCAGGGGAGGAAACCATCAACAGAATACCCCTTTCTGATCAGAGCGCAAGCCAAAACAGAGTACTCTCACCATGCCAGGAGGGTTTATCAGGAAGGAACCCTCGAATTCCAGAAAATTGTGTGAACACCCCGCAGTAGTGGACCTCTTAACCTGTGCCAACTGGATGGCATTTTGTGACAAAATTCAGGTACACGACGATGCAATAATGGAAGAATTCTTGCTTTCTCTGCAACCTAAATCAAAGACAATGGCCACTGTGAATTTCAAAGGGTTGACCTTAAATCTAACCCCTGAACTGATTAGTCGAGTCACTGACCTACCATTGGGGATACCCTGGAGTAAAGAGGAGAGAGGACTAGGCCAAAAAGCCAAGAAAGAATTCTTCCTACTAGAGGAACAATTTGCAGAAGATAAGAATGGGGTAAGGGGGGCCAGTTTACATCATTTGTGGAGTGAAGCCAGTCTCCAAATTATGAAATACATTACCTACGAGGGGAAGTTCATTATTGTTTACGGCTATCATTTCCGGTTGCTAAAAGAACTAAGACATGGGTTGGATCTACCCCCAGAGCAAAAGTTAAGCATCCCCTATTTCTCTTGCAATCATTGATTGAATGTGGCACAAAACTGAAGGAAGGGACACCAAATCAGCTAGCCCATCATGGGCTCATCAAGCTTCTGGTAGAGGATGGCCTCCATACCTACATTGTCCCCCTCTCCTGGGAAATTTTCTGCAATATGTCCAAAGATGATGATATAAGAATTCTGGTCGAGGAACTCACCTCATCCAGCAGTGAATAAGGGAAACACCTTGAAACCGAAAAGAAAGCCAAGGGTAAGGAAACCCAGGATAGACCACCACAGAAAAAACAAGAAGAGAAACAAGAGAAAGGCCAAGCTGTCGAGCCCAAAACTGTGGTGGAATAAAGGCACAAACACCAAGGGAGAAATGATTGCAAATCAGGGTAGAGAGGACTGAAAAAGTCCAAGAAAGTGAGGGCACACCCAAGGCAACCAAAGCAAAATTGAAAGAGAAGGCACCCCCAGCCAAGCAGGCCAAAACAATGAAAACCGTTTCTACAAGAAGCCAGAAAACCGTTTCTACAGGAAGCCAGAAAACAATCAGCACAGGACTTTCTACAGGAAGTATGGAGGGAGAGAAGAAAAAGGAGAAATCACCCGGGATCTTGGCCAGGGAGGCAAAAACAATGCTGGCCGCCTTAAACACAACCCTAGGCCAAAAAGGGAAGAGAAAAAGGGAGCCTTCTATGTTTTTTAAGGCAAGAAGGAGCATGAGGATAAAGACTGGCAGACCCCAGCCACTGTCAAGAGAACCAATCACGATTGTAGACACCCCAGCTACACAAAAGGAGAGGTCTTCCTGCAAGGCATCCATCACTTATGAACAGGGGAACCTGAAGAAATCCACCTGGAGAGAAAGAATGAAAATGTTGGACACAAAGGCCTCTCTATAGGATTTTGAGACAATTCTACAGGATACATTGGCTAGGGTAAAGGAGACTGAAGAGTTGGAAGAGAAGGTAGCTACATCATCCTAGGAGGAGGAAAAGACTGAGAAAATTGAGGAACCAAGCCCCCAGCCCAACCTGGGCTCTTACTACAACTTGCTAGAGGCGGGAAGGATAATTCCCCAAAAATTTGCAGTGCCACTCTTCTTTGCACTGGAGGAAGAGAGAGTGAGGACCCACACTTGGATGAAAATCGCCAAGTCCAAGGGTGTGGCAGATATAGGTCCCTTGGAGGAACAACTCAAAGAGGCAAGGAAAGAATTGACCTTGGTACGACATGTATAAAGTAGCTAGTGGGCCAAGCTCCAGGAAGAAAATGTGCAGCTCAAACAACAACTACAGTTACAGGGACACCTTATGGAGGATAGGTCCCACACCTTGGGTGGACAACAACAACAGGAGGATCCCACAACAGCCAATGAAACACCTGATGAATAGCAGAGAAGGGAAGGGATGCAGGCTGAAATTGAGACACTGAATCGACAACTACAGGAAAAGGAATTGCAAGTAGGCCTGGAGATACAATCTTTGAAACAACAGGTACAAGAAAAGGAGGCCCAACTGGCCTGCATGGCCAGTTGGGAAATGGAAGCTATGTAGTGTAGGCAACCGGCCAAATCCTATGCCCTATACCTCAAGGATTAGTGGTTGCAGTTTCAGATCAACACTTTGGCACATAGAGGTATCACTCCATTTCAAAACTACTCTCAATTCACGGCTCTATGTGACAACAACTCATCCGAAGACAAGGCCAAGCTATCAGAGTTTTACCTACACAACTTGGCCCTTCCCAACATGAACTCGTGGGACACTAATGCTGCGGTAGGGGACGTACAACTTATGGCCATGGCCTCTTGGCTAAATTATGAAGAAAAGAGAGCAGCAGAGGTCCAAAACATTATGAACAGAGAGCTACATGAGCCACTATTGATTAGAGCAGAACCAAAGGATCATTTAGCATTGATATCTGCCCACCAGCACTTGGCCAATGACCCTCAGGCCCTACCAGATTACATGGGATGACAAGCCCAAGCCATAGCCCATTTTGAGGACATGGAGAGACTGTTGGGGGATAACTGTATTCATGCTTGCTCCCGAAGGTGCAATTCACTGTCCCACAACCTAAAGATTAGAGAATACCACACCCCCACAAGGATGAGAGAGGCCTTGGCAAGAGTGCCTCTCTACAAATAGTCCATGCAGAATCTTCAGGCCAGTTGGATCAGCCTGAAATTCAGTCCTCCCTTGCTTTTGGGGTTCTTAGAGGGAGTCAGAGAAGAGGAGGAACACAAGCAGTGGGAAGAAGTGGAAAGCAAAGAAGGATTTCATGACCGTGAAGAAGATATCACTTTAGAGGCCTGGGATGTGAGGGAGGTGGTCAAGGCTATCCAAGACGATGAGTTGGACTAGTTGCTCAGAGGATGAGCAACCCATTTAGCAGGGGGGTGATGATGAGCCTCGAATTGGGTAACTTATTGGGCCCATTTTACCTAATTTTCCTTCTTCAATCCTCCATTTTTCATATATTATGCATGTTCTTTTAGTATGTTTATGTTATTTGAACGAATAAGGGTGGTCACTCTACCAGGGAGGCTAATACGTGGTTATTTCAGGTTTTTTGGACAAGTTTTGGAGCAAAACCAAGAAATTATAGGATAGGTGACAGCCAAGCTTGAGATGAGGATTCGTAGGGGGGTTGTCTCTGGCATTAAATGGCCCTTCCTCGAAACCTCCACCCTCAACTCCGAGCTCAACAGGCCACCAAAACGAATCCTAAAGGTAGCCAAGCAGCTTTGGGAAGAGTGACTATCTACTATAGTTGGAACAGCCGAGTCCCTTGAATTTAGGAGGGCTGCTAGGCCCCTCATAGTGTATGAATAAGAAGGCCTTAGCCTTTGTAGTTTATTTTTGGAACTGTTGCATTTTTGCACTAGAGTGCTGTCATTTTCTCAGCTCGTTTTCTTGTAGCTACTGCTGTATAACTTTATTCTGATGATTATTTTTTTATAATGAAAATCAGTTCTATTTGGCATCAACTCTGAGTTTTTTATAGGAGCATGTATCTCTTGGGGTTGGGCGCAACCTAAGAGCCAAGGCCTCCTTCATGTATTGTTATTTTCTTTTGTGTCTTTGCAAAATAATTTCTATTTAGTAGATTAACACCTTGCTGGTTACATAGGTCATGGTTAATGATCAAATAGGCTTTTGCATGCTCAGATTTAGTTGATAGATTAGTAATAGGGAAGATCTCCAGAAAAAGTCCATCAAGCACCTCTGTTCTCACCTCTCCCTCAGTGGGATCGTGAGCTGGGACAAAGGTGACATTGCTGCCAACAAAAACCCTGTTTTGCTTTGTCATGCAATTCTTAGTGTTGGAATCCTCATTTGTAGATGTTGATATTAGTAGTGTTTAAATGCTTCAGTTTATGATTGCTTAGTTGTATAGTTATTTCACGTATTTCATTTCGAATAAACTTCTATTCATTTCCTTTTGTTGTTACTTAGGTCAGAATAGAGTGCAGTAACTAGGTCATAGGTTTTATAAGTGTTTGTTTGTTCAGTTTGAAAAACCACTTGCAGAGTACCTGTTATCCTTCCTTACTTGCCCATGCTCCATCCAACCTACCTGCTTCATCCTTCACTTAGAACCCTTACCTTACATTTGCCTCATTTGCTTACTTTGCCATGATTCTCATTTTCTTGTGCAACATTGTTTCATCCCTCCTTGAACAAATCTAACCATCTGCCCCACTTCTCAACTCCACCCTCCAAGTCTTGAACTCTCCTACACCCCTATTTCACCTCCATGCTCATTCCTCCACCTTTTTCCCTCCATCCATGCTCCAAAATCCCATTTCTGAACATCCTGTAGAAAATTACAGACATCCTGTAGAAATTCCAGACATCTTGTAGAACCCCTGCAGACTTCCTGTAGAAGCTCACGAAAGCGGTTTCTTGAAGGCCAAACTCTGTGAAACTCTCAGGAAGGGTGTTAGGGACCCCTTAGGCCCTCTCCAAACATTCCCGACCTCTTCCAAGCATTTCCTCTCGCCAATCCACCACTGCACAGTCAAAGCAGTTAAATCGCGTGCATGATAATTCTAACAACTTATTCAAAAATACAAAAAGATGGCTCTTTAAGATTCTGCGGTAGACATAGCTTAGATACATGCATTTCATTTTCTTAGAGGTCAATGGCATCTCTCCCAGTAATTTGCATCCTCTTCCTTGCATTAGTAGAGCTAGCTGGTAAAATTAGGGTTTGCTAGGGTTTGCGTTTACTTTCAACTTTTCAGTTTCCTTCTACAAATAGATTAGCTTCCTTCTAGTTAGCTTCCATCCATCAGTTAAACAACCTCTTCTCAGAGCTCATAGAAGTTGGCTTGAGCCCCTAGTGGACTTGTGCCAGCTGACCAAGTGACAGTTGCGGCAAGAGCTAGTACTTGTGCATACAACACCGTCGCTTCCAAGTTTGTTACGAATTACCGGGTTGATAAAAGTAAAGAAGGGAGTCCCAGGAGTTGCAACATTGTTGCTGCAATATTGGAGCCCACCATTATTCAATCCGAAGAGAAAAAAATAAAGCTTCTAGCACAAATATAGTCAATTTTGGATAATGCTATAGGATGCTACAAGCCTGCTACAGGATTGCTACACGATGCTACAAAATTGCCACGTTTTGCTACAAGATTGGATTTGTGAGCATCCTCAGGGTGCAAAAAGTGTTCTGAAGATGGGAAAGGGTAGATGAGGGTGTATGAAGGTTGTATGAGGCCTTTCCCAATCCTAACACCTCTTAGAGGCCCATCTTGCACAAAAGAAAATGCTCATGGCGTCCTTCAATGACCCAAAAATGTTGTTTTGATGGCAAAGTTTTGAGGGAGATGTGATATGACAAGGAAGAGGTTGTTGATGACAAGAGAAATGTGGGATGAGTATGCCAACCCTGCAAGCCATTGGTAGTACTTGAAAACCAACAATCAATCCCTTTTTGTACTTGAAAATAATGTGAAACTAAGGATCAAATTGCAGCAAAATGGACTACGCAAGAAATGATGAGTTGAATTTTATGAAATCAAACATGAAAGGATGAATTGAATTTCATTTCATTAAGATTCAATCTATCTTACAGCATGCATCTGACCTAGATACACGAAAAATTGAAGAAGAATGTGATTTACCTCCTAGATATGCGGAAACATAGTATGTAAGAGAGTAATGATCTAAATACTAGAAATATTTAAAGGAAAATAACCACATATTTTTTGTTTGCTACTATATACTCTTTAACCACCCTTCCCACAAGAAGTGGTAATCTGGCCCGCAACAATAATTTTTTTGCAACTAAACTTCTACTAAAAAAGAAGAAAATGTTGCTACTAAAAATTATGCATAGATAAGATACACAGAGAGAGACTGGAACCTCTGGGTTGGGCCCAAGGTGAATTCACCCTATGAAAAAACTTAGATGTGAGACAATAATAAACTTTTCATTGACATAAAATAAAGTTCAAGTACATCATGCAAATGAAAATGAGAACGATAGTCTCAAACTCTTAGCTCTTAGTAACTCTTCCTTGCTCCAAAAATTTGGATCCTAGTGAGCCCTTAGGCTTGTTTATTTATACAAAGATGATTGAAGGGAAACCTCCTTGGAAAGAGGACCGCTTCCCTCCAAAATATCGGAAAAAGGGGATTTAGCTCCCTTGGATCCATGCAATTACTTGAGTTCATTGGTTGCTAATAGATCTCAAGTTGTTGATGAGTGATTTGAGGGATCAAGTCAAGTTGAAGGAGAGTAAATGTAGGGGAAAAGCCTCCTATATCTCATCTATATGCCTCCAATGTGCCTCTCATACTAAATGCATTCGAAAATGCTTTCTTTTTTTTTCTGCACATTAATCACATTAGGCTATGAAGTATGAAAAACATCCTTTAGTCTTCCTACTAAGCACATTATAGCCAGAAAGATGTTAATTAATTTGAGAAAAGAAGAATTTATAGGCTAGAGGATAGCAAAATGGGACTTATAATATACCTATTGATGGGGCCCATCATCACCCCTTGCTGAAGGTGTTGCTTGCCCTTCGAATAACTTACTCACTGATTTATAGCTCATGCATGGCCCTGTTGGCCTCTTTGACATCTTAAAGCATCTGAGATGGTGTGCCTTCTTGTGGGTCGAATCATGCACTTACCTCTATGGTTTCCCACTCCCTTTGTTCCTATGCTTGATCTCTTCTCTCTTGTAGGCCCAATAACAAGGGAGGATTGAGCTTTAGCCCTATCCAATTGATCTCAACCTTTGAGAAATTCTTTTGTAGAATGGGGTTCTCTCTAGGGCATTTCTTAACCTTTCAAGGGAGTGATATTCCTTGATTTGTAGACTATGGGGCAGAGCATGCCATCTCCTTTTGCAAGCCTGTAATCTCTCGGTCCCTAATATCCTAAATGCATCTTCAAAATGGAGGATGGCTTATTCTTATTTTTCCAGGTAGTGAGGGGCCAATTTGGGGTTTGCAGAGATAATGCTATGGTTGATTATGGAAGGCTTGGGGCTTATTAACTCAACTATGATGTACAGGGTCTCACTTACTTCTTTGGCCATAACCCTTTTTACTTCCTCAACCCTTGTTTCTTCATGGAAAAGCTAAGAGGCTAGGACCATTAGTTGTGCATCTGACAATCTCAAATTGTGGTCCCAAAGGTTCAAGTTTGTGAGGATCATGTTATGCATACAAAATTTAGCCGATTTTGGCCTATCTTCATTGCTTGCTGGCAGAAGTCAATGAACTTCCTATAATCCTAAAATGGGAGATATCCATATTGTGTCAATGTCTTGATTTGAAATTTTAGCCATTGTTCTTTAAGGAAGATATGTAGTGTCCTATTTGTTTTCGTAGTATAGTTTTGTCACTCCTATAAAGGGTGATTTTTTACGAGTTATATATATGACAGATTGATCACTTCATTGAGGAATAATGTTTTATATACATAGTTATATTTCATTTTATGTTTATGTATGGCAGGTTGATCGTTGGATTGGGGAACAATGTTTTATATAGTTATATTTCCTCTTATGTGTGGTATCTTTGATTATTTGTATTAGATGGTTTTTGTTAAGTAAATGTTATACATATGTTTCTCTTTTTGCATCTCATTTATAAAGCAGGCATATGACATGAATTGTGATCCAAGGTTGAGACACATAGACCCATGGATTCTCATGGTTATGTGAAATAGATAGTTAATTATGATTTATGGATGATACATGATTTGTGTGATTATATATGTCTAATATTGTACTAAGTAGGATATGGCAGGGGACCTGGTCATTTTCCAACAAGGATTTCAATTATTAATGACTATGGAAGTCGTTTATTCAAAACACAAAATGATTGTGGAAGTCATGCACCATTCTTGGTAAAATGTGATTAAGTTAATTTAATTATGAAATTCATTCGATTCCTTTGATCTATGAGATTGTAATGTGTGCAGGTCTTTGAACAAGGCCTTGCTAGTGAACCATCAGATGGATAAAAGCTCACAATTAGTACCATAAGGAGAAACACAGAGTTTCAAAGCACAGTGGATGAGAAGACATGGAAATTAGGGCGTGGAGTCCTAAATCCAAGAAAGATAAAGACGTGGGGTCTTGTATATTTAGGGTGCAGAGTCCTAAATATTTAAAAGGATCAAGTTGTGGAATCTTAGATCTTTGGAGTAGATCAGGGCGTGGAGTCTACAATCTACTAAGGCACAAAGATGCATGAAATAGGGGTGCGGAATCCCTATTCTCCAGAAGAAAAATACCACTCATGGAAGTTGAAAATTAGAAACTCGTGGATGAATTTCCTTAAATAAAATTTCATCCTCACAATTTTAGAATGAAATTACAAAAATAAAAACTCATTTCTAGCATCTCAAGCACGTCTTTCCAAAAATAGTAAATCTCCTTGCATAAATTGGTAATCAAGCGTAGTTGAAGGAAAACCACTTAACTTATCATTAATCAATCCTAATAGTTCAATATTAATTGAATCTTCAATATTATTAATATTATTATTATCTTTTATGAGGCTATGATATTATTATTAAAAAGGAATTACAAGCAAAATTCATCTCCTCAACCACTTCACACCTCTCTCCTTCATGACTCTATGTAACTCTCTCTCTCTCTCTCTCTTTTAAATAATACATTACACTATTTTATGCACTCATAAAAAAATGGCATATTCCTTTTCACTCATTAAAAATATGTCATAAAATATTCTTCTTATGCTCTCTTTAATGCATATGTTACACTCTCTTTAACTAAGGATGCATATTCTCCTTAATGGCATAAGTTACACTCCTCTAAATGGAATACAATGCATGTACATTACTTCTCCTTTATGACATGAATTGGTTGCTCCTCCTATATATGAGTCTCATGTGTTCTCACTTGGGTGTGTGGATTATGATGCCAAGAGTGGAAGAGACTTGAGGAAGATGGTGAGAGGGAGAGATATGGAGAGTAGCCAATTGCTTCCAAAATAAATATTAAATTATTACTAAAATCCTAAGAGCTCTAGCTATTGAGGTTGGACATGAGTGGTATTGGGAGGAAGTGAAAATTTTCTTCCTTAGTTTTCCTTGTAAATATCTCTATTGTCTCTACTGTTGTCTTTTGGTACTACTTGTGAGATTTTGCAGCTCAAGGGTACCAGGGGGAGAATTTCTTCTTGGATATGGTTGGGAGGAAAATCGGGTGGTTCACAATGAGTTGGTAAGGATATTGGAGCTGGAGCATACTCTCATTGGAGTTGGAGCATACTCCCATCTTTTTAGAGTTGTATAAATTCACTACCAGGTATTTTGACAACATTATATTGTGTTTTTTTGGTAGTTCATTACATGGTTTTTCCTTATTTGGTTGTTGACTGAAACTTAGATGTATATCAAACGCTACACACTAAATGTTGAAGAAATTTTGCAATAACTGTAGTACACTTTATGTAAGTTTTTTTTTGTATAGTTTTGTTGCAAGTTGATTTACAACATGTATTAATGGCTAAAGCATTCAGGCTGCCATGAGTTTTATGAAAACATATTAATAGCACAAATTTGGTTTTCCTTTCTCCTTTTACAGTTGTAGATAAGTTTGCACATTATATGTTTGACAAAAGTGACAAATGAGATAGTAGGAATTAGTTTTTGGTTGTGGTTTTAAAGAATCACATTTTTGGGCATTTATGTTTTGATTCATCTTAACTTTAGGGGGTATCTGTACCATGAGGCCATGTCACCCCAACTTTTATATGAAAACACAGAGTTTTAGAATCTGGTTCTCTAATATGGTATATTTTGCAGATTTGTCGTTGCTGCCTAGTGGTTTGTTTCGATGTTTTTCTTTTAGTTGTGATTTACCTGGTAATATCTATTTATGAAACCGGTCTATTCTATAAACTTGGAATTCTTGTTTTAAAGTCTCAATGGTTTATACATTGATAGTTTAAATAACTTGTGATTGTTTGCTTGATAGTTTAATAGTTAGTAGCATGTTTTTTGACTACGAACTATTGTTTAAAATTCTCCAATGGCTATAGCTACATCGCTGCGAGCTATTTGTAAAGATTCTTAAATGTTTACAGTCATTTATGTGCCTAAATTTTTGTATATGCAGCAATGAAGATGGATGATAATTCTACTTATATATTAGGTTCACATATTGGCATTACTGATAATGAAAAAGAAGTTATGTAATCTTAGATTCATGTTAGCTAATTGTGGTGAAATCGCCTTAAGGGTTATGGTTGTAAGTGTTAGACAAAATGCCTCAATGGCTGTACATTTCATGCTTGCAAATTGTTTGACATAATGCTAAAATAGTTGTAGCTAATTGCATTTATGAATTGTCTGTAAATATGCCTAAGTGAATTTAGGATTTGCAACCAAGGTGTTTATCGAAATATCGCAATGAATAAGTATGATGATTCCATTGAATTAAAAATCCATGGAAGTCAAATTTGAGTAGGTGAATTGTTGTAATATTAGATACCATATGAATTCATAATGCTTCAATAGTTGTAGCTACTTGCATCTATGACTTGTCTGTAAATATGCCTAAGTGAATTTAGGATTTGCAACTAAGGTGTTTCTGGAAATATCTCAACGAATAAGCATAATGATTTCATTGAATTAAAAATCCATGGAAGTCAAATTTGAGTAAGTGAATTGTTGTAATATTAGCTACCATATGAATTCATATTCATTGGAAACCACTCCTTTAGAATTTGAATTATCTCGTTTTTCTTTCCCTTTTTTTACCAAATAATTCATAGGCATGTTATTTAGAACAAAATCAAATTAGTCACTCTTAAACACATTTAATTGCAATAGAATGAAAAATTAGCTTATTGGAAATTATGGTTTGTAAAGATTGATATTATTTATCCCACTAAAGACTCTATCATTTCAATAT
>APFE030780070.1:44467-55467 GCA_000404065.3 Pinus taeda | reverse complement strand
TTAGTATAATACTGATGGTTGGTAAGGTGGGACCTTACAAGATGGAATATTGTTTTCATGGCTTCCTGCACTGGATGTCCTCCATGGACAAGCTTTCCATGATGGAAATTTGTGCCTCCCTTTCCTGTAGCTGCTCTCTTAACCTTTGGTTTTCTAATTGTAGCTTCCCTCTCATGATTGATTCTTTGAGCCTCAAGTCAGCCATTTCCTTACCCATTTGTTGCATATTTTCATCCATGAGGCCTACATCCTCTACTTTCTTTGATTTGGCAATCTACATCCACCGGTGAGTTCAACTCCTTTCCGTTTATAATTAAAATAGGAGCGGAATTGCAAGCTCTTTAGGTATAATTCTTCCTTCTTCAACAAAACTTGAAATAGGATCCAAGATCAGATTGTGGATCAAGCTCTTGGAGTTTGTCGACCTTATCCCTCCTCTTGAGGTTTTGTTGTCCCTTGTTGTAGTATTTTCTCCCTATCCTATAGAAATTCTATTATTTCTTGTAGCAAGACAATTTTTTCTTGGAGTTTCTTGGATGTGACTACCCTAGTGGTTGGCCTTCTGATAGGTGTCAGGGCCTATTTTTCCTTGGCTATGAGGGAGGTAACCTCCTTAATCTTCCCTTTTCCTCATCCCAATTCTCCCTCTTGGTGGCTGATAGATTCCTCAATCGTGATTGGGACTATTGAAGGAGGTTTAGGCTTCCCTTGTTTGATCCTAGTGCTCTTCATCCTTTTAAAGTATAAGGGGCCTTGATTGGGATACCTCCTCTTAGGTTTGACAGGTGTGCTAAGAGTTGCTAGGGTAGTATCCACCTATTATTCTATATTCCATTCTGAGAGGCTTATCTCTTGCTTTTGGTTTCTCTTCTTCTGAGGTCTAGAGGGCTCTCCAAGGGTCTCTTTTGTTGCCTTTTGTTTCCCTTCCTCTTCCTTCCTCTCTTCCCCAACTTCTCCTTCAATTTATTCTTCCGTCCCTTTAGTTTACTCCTAAAATTTCCTCTTCCTTCTCTTTAGCTTCTTCTTCCTATTCTTCAACCACTTCTTCCCCCTCTTGTTCACCTTTCGTATTAGATTTGGTGGTCTCTTCAAGTTTTGTTATATTTTGGGCTTGTCTCTCGATGAAGGCCTCCCTATCCATGTCCACAAAATCAATCCATAACACAAGGTTCCAAAGGTGACTTAAGGAATTCATAACAATGAGCCTTATGAGGCCATGATGGGAAATATACTAGTGTTTCCCTCCCTTTGGCTCA
The DNA here is from genome assembly GCA_000404065.3 of Pinus taeda. NCBI lineage: Eukaryota > Viridiplantae > Streptophyta > Pinopsida > Pinales > Pinaceae > Pinus > Pinus taeda. The sequence continues at coordinate 54,211 of APFE030780070.1, read as the reverse complement.
TTTTAATCATGGACCAAACAAGAAAATGTGGAACAATGAGACTTCTTGGGATGGGAAACTCTATTTGGAACCTCGGCTCATAGAGTAGTCTAAATTGATAGGCATACATAACACTCAACCTTCCTTCATAATATATGTACTTTAGGATGCTATAGGCCACTTCATCCTAAGTGTAAGGAAGGATCTCCCTTCTAACTCCATTCTTGTATTCAACTGGCTTCTCTTCAGGGAGGAAGAATGTTTTCTTGGCTTTGATGGCCTTTGTCTTATCTTCCTTGCCCCATATAAATCTTAAAGGTATGATGGTCACTCTACTAATGAGCTATTTATTCAAATGGATGTAAATTCCCCTTACAACAGTGGTGCCACTATCTTCCCCTTGAGTGAAGGGCCATGGAAAATTCACGGGTTATCTCATCATCATACCCCTTTAATTTTTCAAAGAACCTCATCAATTGGCAGCTTAGGAAGATATCTATGACAACATGATGTTGATTGATTTTGCTAGTGCCTATCAGCTACCTTCTGTTGAAACCCCCTCCCATGTTTCCTACCATTGCTTCCTCAAGTTTCTCAAATAATTTTTTGTGAAGGTTGTCTTTTGAACAACCTAGGGTTTCAAGACAAGGGTGAGAGAGTTGAAACTCTTTTTCTAGTCAGAGGGAGTAGAATTATATACCAAAATTCAAGTAAACTACCTCTATTTCCACCTTGCGTCCCACATATTAAAAGAATACTTTTTAAGAGAAAATGAACTTAACAAGGGTTTGCTACAAGATGTCTATACAGGAAAAATTTGAACCAAATCATTTCATTTTTTGATCATGAATGTGTTGTAGCGGCTACAACCACCCTCCAAAATTTTGCCTACACTTTGTTTTGTAGCCTCCCTACTAAAATGTCAGCAACTTGTCTTACATTGCCAAGGTACTTGTGCTTTCATTAAGTTTATCTTTTGCTTCACAGCTTGTGTTTTCTTATTTTCTTTATTGTCTAACCACAATATGACCCCATGTCTTGGTTCCAAACCGGTTCTAGCATTGTCTTGATGATTTGCACAATCCTAAAGGGCAACCAACCTTTCTCTTCGGAAATGTGCAGTTCAACCTAGTAGTGAGCTTCGGCTCCAAAATTGCGCAAACCCAGTTGGTAAATTGTCTTCAGCTGGAAAATTGTGAAGAGCATGAGAGGCAGCTAGAGCCACTCAACCCAAGAATTGAACAAAAGCATTCCCTCAGGTACTGTCTAATGCATGTGTCGGTGAGTTGCTTGGTTCTCCCCAAAACTGCGCAATTTATCCATGCATGCATGACAGCCTTTCCCAAAAAAAAAAAATAACATCCCTAAACAAAAGGGATCTATTTTTAGTAATTGGAGTTACATGTGAGATAATTTTAGAAACTAACGCCATGTGTCACTTTTTCCTAGGTTTTTGGCCTTCTTCTCATAAATCCTAAATCGATCAAATCTATTTAATGGACGTTGTTAGAGCTCATTTTCACATTCAATCTTGGAGCTCTGACATTCCTGAGGCATCTAGGAACCTTTGACACAGTCGACACAACTCTTCCGGCTAAGTGTTTCTTTTCTTGTATTTTGCTACTTTTTATGTCGCTTTTGTTTCCTTGGATTGTGAGAGTGTTGTTTTAGTTGTTTTATTGAACGACCACTGGCATTTTGATTTGTTTTAGCTTGTAGAAGCGTTGTTTTAAGTTTTTCATTGCCTTTCCTAAGCGTTGCATGCATAACCCAGTTTTTGCACTAAAGGTCACCGTTGCAACAACTCTCTCCGTAAGCGTCATTGTTCCTATGTTTGACTGATTCCTACACTTGTTTTCATTACATGCATCACCATTCACTCAAATTTTCACCAACATTCACACATACATTCAGATCTGATCATTTTCATGTTGCCCTTGGGCAGATCTGGGCTTCCTTGGCCTGGATCTAGCTCTTCCCCACATGAACTATGCATTTATATATCTCAAGGCTCTGCCTTGGCTCCAGGAATTGTGCAGAGGTTGCCAGTGACTAACTCCAACTACACACTGCACAGTTCCACGAGCCAGTCTCAGATTCTTTTCTACTGGGATTGCGCAATGCATAGTCTCAATCATCATCAAAGCGAGACCTTGTTGTGGAGGTAAATCCCCTCTACGGACAGAGGCGATCTCACTAGACTAAATGGGGTCTAACAACAATCAAACAACGCTAACCCGTAGGTTCCTAATTGCAAATTAAATACCGATGATGAGGGCCTCCCTTGAATCCAACGCTAGTATTTGTAGAAGAGTCGTTGCTCCTGTTCTTTCGCTCCAGCTGATCACAATCCCCACGATCCTCGTGAACAGACACCTGCACATGCAAAGAACGACACAAATACAAGCATAAAATCCAAGAGATGCAACTATATATCAGTCAGAAAGGATATAACTCAAACATCATTATAAAGACAATAAGAGTGAAACCATAATGATAGTCATCTATTATTATTGATAAACAAAGAAGAATACAGCCAAGTTCTGACGTCAAACCCTCCTTTGGCTGGGTGATCAGCAACACATGCCTTGCAAAGCTTGTTGGGAATGGGGAACAAGCCTCTTTCTCCTTGGTTACTTGGACAAGGATCTCCTCATTAAAGATGTAGCCTTATAGGGATGAAGAAGGCCTCTTGTAGCATGATCTTAGAAATTCTCAGACTTTGGGGCTTAGAATTTGGAGCTTGAAGAGTAGAATTACTAACTAGATTGTCAAAGGCAAAAGGAAAAGCTTATATAGAGAGAGGAGAAGGAGTTAGGATCATCCAAAAGATTCATGGGATTGGCCTTATCATTAGGTGCCTCCATGAGAGGTGGAGAACTACTTCCCTTCTATGGAGATTCGAAGCCCAACTAAACTAACTCAAACTGGAATCAGTTCATGAATAGGTTAGGAAGAACCTTCGCAAGTTGGTTTGTTAAAAAATTTACCCAACTGGGCTGGCGTGAGTGTGACTCTGAGACAGAGCGCCAGCTGGCGCACCCTCTTTGGAGGATTTCCCCCATCGGTGCGAGTGATACATAGTGAAACCGCGCCAATGGAAAAAGGGCTATTTTTATGGGTATTTTGCAGAAGGTGTCTTCAGGGCATATGAAGTACATACTCAAGGGGATATAATGCAAGTGTTTTCTAGTTATGTCACTTCTCACAGGTCCCGGAATAAGTCCTCCAATGTGCGGGAGAAGGGGTAACAGGGACGGTGACAAATTATTGTGTAACAGATGCCCCCTAAAGCATGAAGCCCGAGAGAGAGAGGGGTGAAATGCTTTACAAGAACATGGCCAATTGAAAACACTGTCGCCGGAGAACCTAAATGAAGAAGTACAATTTATATCCCAAGTACATGATGTATGTGGTATGGGCACAACCATCCATAACAGAGTACATAAAAATCTGGATCTAAGGTATGGGCGTAGCCATCCAGTAAGGATCGATAAATAGACTCAGTCATGGTCGCAGCCATCCAGTTAATGAGTCATGTAATGATCATAATAATCCACAAAATTGCAACCTGGATCTCAACAGACAAAATCCAGGGTCTTGTGGTCCATCTCAACCTGAACAAAGTACAAGTTCAAGCATGCGAATATGGGAGTCGAAGTCAAACATGCAAGAACATCGTCTGATTACCAGTCAATAATGAAAACTGTTAACAGACATGAGAGGTACCACCAATAATGACAATGGACCTCAAGGTACTATAGGTACAATCTACGGCGTGCGAATCAGTGAGCCAGCACCGAACACCCGTAGAATCATTCAATCGAAGGCCAATGATGAAAACCTCGCGTCGAACACGAAGAACCTGCCATTGAGGCATGCAGGCTCCAAGGCACCTAAAGGGAGTCTCTGGGTCAACTTCCTAGATAATGAGCTGAAGTCGACAGGAAGTGACCTTAATCGAAGGTGGGCCATAATGTTTCCCACATCATCGACATGAGACAGAGAAGGATAAGATGTTTGTGAATCAGGATTATGTGAGGTATCAAAGGGAGGTTGAGTATTCTGCAGAGGTCAACTTCTCTTGAACATATTGGCGGCATGACAATGGACTTGGCAGTATTTGACATCAATTGATCAGAGGTCATGGTGACAAGGCAACGAGAAGATGAGAGGTCAAACAGGATAACCCAAACCCATGGAGGCAAGTGTAAAAACAAGATGAGATGTCCCCACCCAGACACGAATGCAGACAAGTGCCATGTTCAAGAGTGACATACTGCTGACATGACGATAATTGTGGTTCCTTTTTCCCCACAATTTCTAGCGAGTACCACGGTTATTTTTGGATGACAAGCTTGACGGGGATAGCATATGCTTGGGAGGCGTTATTTCGATGGAATCCGATGTCATTAAGTTTTAGCGAGTCTGACAAGGGAAGAACTACAACGTCTTTTCATGTTTAGAGAGTCTGAAAAGACAGCGGAAAAGTAAACTCCAGGGGTGTCCTTTTTCATAAAGTTGTGTCTCTCAAGCCCAAAAAAGTATAAAACAATGCTCGAAAGAACCGCCCAATCATTACGACAGAGGAGTACTTTTCATAAGTAGTGATTTCGACCTGAAAAAGTAAAAAACCGATGAAAACCACGTCGCTTCGTAACCGTTAACGAACCTGAAACGACAAGGGTCCAACAATATTTTCATCTTTACACAGTCAGAAAAGGGTTTAAAGACGACTGCCTCTCATTTATGTTTAACGAGTCGAGAGGAGTAACTCGGCAATCTTTTCATATTTAGACGGTCAGAAAAGAGCTGAAAGCAGACCTCCATTTTTATTCTCTTTAACGAGTCAAAAGGGAAAAAATACTTGGCAATCTTTTCATATTTTACGAGTTAGAAAAGAGCTTAAATGTGACTCATCCTAGAGGAACGAGTGGTATAAAGGGTAGCAACTGGTTCCGGCAATGGTGGAACTGCTCAAAACATGTAATGGCCAAGAGGCTGGCTAACAAAACCACTCATAACTGCGGTCCCTCAGGAAAGGAAAACAAGCAAGTGAAAGCATATGATCCGCCAAAGAGATGGTGGCGATGGGATGAAAATAACCAAGGCTCATCTAACAAAATTTAGCGGATAAATACAACAATGACGAGATGTACATCGGGTATGGGTTCATTTTTACACAAGCTTGAACCATGGAGAACTCTGCTTGGATTCGGTTTCATGTTTACACAAGCTTGAAACGAAAAACTATGCTTGTTATAAGTTCGCATGCCCCCAACATAATGATGCAAAACGAGGTACATGCCCCCCAAGCTTCATTGCATACAACAAAGTGGATGGAATGAAGGTTCACTTTCAAGATCTTGGAAAGACTCGACTTGTATTTTACGAGATCTGAATCAAAAGACTCGATTTGGAAAGGGAGTTGTTTCATTTTTTAAAGAGGTTGACACAGGAAAAGAACTATCCTCATAACCCTTGTTGCATTTTTTAACGAGCTTTCCACAAGATCAGGAACTATGCTCGACCAGACCCAGTTTCATTTTTTAAGGAGCTTGACATAGGAACGTGAACTATGCTCCGAATGGATCTAGTTTCGTTTTTTAAGGAGCTTGACATAGGAAAGCGAACTATGCTCTGACCAAACCCAGTTTCATTTTTTAAGGAGCTTGACATAGGAAGGCGAACTATGCTCCGAACAAACTTCATCATAATGAACAGGAAGTAGTAGCTTCCAAGAGTGTCACTCCTAGTGGAAGGACAACATCTTGGAAGTCAGGACCCAATGCCCCCAGGACATTATGCACGACGGCAGCATCACTGGATACAAGCATGGGATAAGTAGCCACGTAGTTGACCTGTGGTGGGGCAGATACAACCGGTGGATAAAAACCAGGAGGGGATGAAAACTGTGCAGGAGGCACCGGGGGACTAAAGAACGATAATTGATCGATAGTCACGATTCTTCCATCGTGTGGAAAGCAAACCACACAGAAAAGTGAAGAGACAAGGGCCCGCATGGCATAAACATAGTCACGACCAAGGAGAAGACTGAAATCTAAAGCACCTTGGGTAACTAGTACGTCTATATAGATGGTTTTTCCTCCCAAAGTAATAGGGAACTGTGGGATGATCCCTAATGGTTGACTGGTTCCTCCGTCAAATGCCATCAGATTTTGTGTGACCGGCACAAGCTGTGGGGAGCCCAAAGCTTGCCAAGTAGTGGAAGGCATAAGACTGACAGATGCATCCTCATCCAAGACAGTGCCAGGTACTGCCTTATCATAGGCATGTACTATAATCTGGAAAGGCACATGGGATGGAAGGCGGAAAGAAGTCAAGTGACTCCAGTCGAAGGAAACGACTGAACTACTTGGTGGGGGAATCATATGATTGCCCCCCTACTTCGAAGAAGGACTCTCAGGATGAGCTGGGATAGGAGAGTCATTTTCGGACTCAGGAGAATCTGACAAGATGAGAAGAACATGAGCATGACGCTCTTCCAAAACAGAGTGATCGACGGGTGGTGAACCTGAGTCGACACTCTCTCCGACCAATGGTTGGTCTGGAACAGGCTGAGCACAGCCAAGTTCGGAAAGAGGAGGATGGAAAAGAGAAGGATATAAATCAATCTCTTTGTCAACAGGGGGGATCTGAAGAGAGCCTCTGATAACCAACGGGGAGTTGGGGTGAAGAAGCTGTAAGACTTTCCAAAATAGCGGAAGCTTTATCCATGAGTGGACAAAGGTGAAGGGGATGGTTGCCTTCACATAGCCTACAGGGGAATCGAATCTTCCCTTTCTTCTTACCATTTCCAGTTGATAGGGTAACATCACGATGAGCTCCAAAGGGCGATGAGGGGTAGGCCCGATCGTGAGACCATACTTGGATGACCTTAGGAAGGCCAGGATAATCACGAAGAAGATGGTGATCCTTGCACAATTTACAAGGATACTTAACCTTCCGCGGAGGATCAGAAGGATTTCCGACTTGAGATGTACTCGGGACAGGAGCTACACTTTTAGCCTCTCGCTTATGAGACTTCTTCTTCTTCGTATTCTTCTTCTTCTTCTTGGCCACCTGGTTACTTGAATTCAGACATTCACTAGGCGAAGTAGAAGATGAGGACATAGAAACAGGAGAAGAAGGGGAGAGGTCCACCTTGGAATCAACATGATGTTGTTCGGGTGGAGGAACTGATTGACCAGTAGTTGAGACACTAGGAACCACAGAGGTTGAGAACAACCAAACAGGCAACCCAACGGTTAACGCAGGAAGGCACAACGTTGCCATGTAAGGAGCACCAACATTCCCAAAAGGAGGAAAATGACTAGGATTCCCTTCAGAGGGGATTCTGGGGTTGGTGAACTCTGGAAAAGTTGCCATCAAAACTGAAAATCACACACGAGGCTGAAAAATAGCCAAGACACACAATAAAATGGCCAACACACAGAATCTAACAGGGCATGTGATCGCGGGTAATTTAATTTTAAGACACAAGGACTTAACTTGACCTTTTCATCTTTAAAGAGTCGAGAAAAGGACAAAAAGATGACTCTAGTCGTCTTCGAATGTTTAGTGAGCCCGAAGTGAAAAATGCTCAGGTGAGCCTTTTCTCTTAGGGAGTCCGAAAAGGATCAAAAAATGACTACTCTGGAGAACTAGGCAAAAGGTTTACTAGACAATCTGTAAAACTGCATATACACCTTGGCAATCATATGAAAACCAAGGACTTTTCGCACGACAGTCAATCTTCCCGAATGTTGTGTTCGGTGCGTTGCGGGTCGTAAGGCGGCAGACATGGATTCCTGTGGATAAAGGATGATAACCTAGTGGGGTCTCCCCATATACTCAATGGTACGTGGGAGCACAAGTCTGTACTAGACCACAATTGAGTCACAAAAGGAGGAATCACCCAACCTTGAGTGGGAACAAAAGTGACTAGGTTTAACGACGCTGGAGCACGTCTCTAACCTAGACCTCTAAAAAGTGTGTGTTATGTTCCAATGCGTTGTTAGATTCATTCGGTTTGTTTTAAAGTTTAGCTTGTATTAGGTTTCAGTTTTCAGGCCTTACCCTATGTAATCTCTCAAAATTCCCTAAATGCAAACTATATGCCAAAATATGTCGTTGCATTCGATGAATGCTAGTTATGAGAGGGTTTGAGAGCTTTCACACAAACGAAATGATCACAGAACAACAAATAACTTCCCTAATGCAGCTAATGGAAATTCACAAACTTTTCTTTAAGATCACTAATCACTAATCGAAATGAAAAGCTCTAATTCTCATTAACTAGTACAATGCAAAATAGATTTTTTCTTTTATGTCGATGGAAAAGTGCATTAAACAAACTTTGAGAAATGACACAAACAAGCACATTCAGTTTCTCAAATCACAAATCAAACTTCCAAAGAACAAGAAAGATCCCAAAGACAACAATGAGCTATGTGATCTAGGCTCAAAGTGAGACGAAGCGGAATTCAAGTGAAGACAAAGCAAGTCACCCAAATAACGCAACAAAATGATTCACAACTACCAGACAAGTGTAAGGGAGAAAATAAAGAGTCGACTAGACCACAAAAAGATCAAAACACCTGAGGAAGGCTTGACACACAAAGCCACTAGATGCCCAAGGGCTAGAAATGTGAAATTGATGGAAAAAAGCAAACACCCAAAGGGTAACGATCAAAGCCAGTCAAATCACACTCCAACACACTCAAGTAGTCTGAAAAAGGTACCTAAGACAAAACCCAAGCTCAAAAAGCTCACAACAAAGCAAACTTCAAAAGTTTCCAAGCCTGGCGCGACTGTCAGGCTGCAACAAGCGCCTTTCAGGAATTGGCGTGGGTTGTAAATGTGCAACTTGAGTAAACTCGCACGAATGTAACGCTATAAACCAGTGCCAACCGAGTTTGCTATGGAAAAATAAAAACAAAAGAGCCAAGGCCAAATCAACAACACCTAGGTACACCAAGAGGCAAGAAGCAACACAGGCATTCAACCCAGAAAGCTAATCAAGCAGGAGAAACCAAGAAATAACCAAGAAACAAGGAAAGTTGCAAGCCGTTCAGTTCGTAAACCAAACCGGAGATGGAATGAAGTGGCGTTGATCTACTTTGCTAATGCAGTGCAAGAGCGTTTCGAAGGCTATCTGTCCGCACTTCAGGCTCCGTCTAAAGTTTACAAATCAAACAACAAGACAAAACAAGCAACAAGGCAAAAATCCAACTCCCCAGTGGAGTCGCCAAATTGTTGTGGAGGTAAATCCCCTCTACGGACAGAGGCGATCCCACTAGCCTAAATGGGGTCTAGCAACAATCAAACAATGCTAACACGCAGGTTCCTAATTGCAAATTAAAGACCGATGATGAGGGCCTACCTTGAATCCAACGCTAGTATTTGTAGAAGAGTCATCGCTCCCATTCTTTCGCTCCAGCTGGTCACAATCCCCACGATCCTCATGAACGGACACCTGCACATGCAAAGAACAACACAAATACAAGCATAAAATCCAAGAGATGCTACTATATATTAGTCAGAAAGGATATAACTCAAACGTCATTATAAAGACAATAAAAGTGGAACCATAATGATAGTTGTCTATTATTATTGATAAACAAAGAAGAATACAACCAAGTTTTGACGTCAAATCCTCCTTTGGCTGGGTGATCAGCAACACATGCCTTGCAAAGCTTGTTGGGAATGGGGAAAAAGCCTCTCTCTCCTTGGTTACTTGGACAAGAATCTCCTCACTTTAGA
>APFE030780070.1:33713-44311 GCA_000404065.3 Pinus taeda | reverse complement strand
TATAGCCTTATAGGGATGAACAAGGCCTCTTGTAGCATGAGCTTAGCAATTCTCAGACTTTGGGACTTAGAATTTGGAGCTTGAAGAGTAGAATTACGAACTAGCTTGTCAAAGGAAAAAGGACAAGCTTATATAGAGAGAGGGGAAGGAGATAGGATTATCCACAAGATTCAGGGGATTGTCCTTATCATTAGAAGCTTCCATGAGAGGTGGAGAACTACTTCCCTTCTATGGAGATTCGAAGCCCAACTGAACTAACTCAAACTGGAATCAGTTCATGAATAGGTTAGGAAGAACCTTCGCAATTTGGTTTGTTAAAAACTTTACCCAACTAGGTTGGGGCTAGTGCGACTCTGAGACAGAGCGCCAGCTGGCACGCCCTCTTTGAAGGATTTCCCCCATTGGCGTGAGTGATACACTGTGGGACCGCGCCAATGGAAAAAGGGCTATTTTTATGGGTATTTTGCAGTAGATGTCTTTAGGGCATATGAAGTACATACTCAAGGGGATACAATGCAGGTGTTTTCAGGTTATGTCACTTCTCACAGGTCTCGGAATAGGTCCTCCAATGTGTAGGAGAAGGGGTAAGAAGGACGGTGACAAATTACTGTGTAACAGTCATCTCTGTACGAGCGTCACGCACCCCTGTAGCCAGCTTGTGGACATGCACCTCAACCAGTTCTTCCCCAGGAATGGCCAACTCTGGGACCATTCTGCATGCCTCCTCTACGACCTGAATTATTCACTTGTTTTGGTCGGTCACTTCATTCATGGTAGCGATGGCAGAGTATCTCTGTAGTGCCATATGTTCATTATTAATATGTTTCTCGCTGATCACCTATAGAGCGTGGTGTTCACGGGCCCTCAGCTTCGCGATCACTCCATCCTAAAATAGGTGGAGTACCTCACCAGGGAGCACTACCATATTCAATCCTACTCCCTTGAGGGCACTAACAGTAAACCTGTTAGCTTCATTCTTCATGGTTAGTGCTCCATCTTGAAGAACTATCACGGTGGAGACCTTCACGTGCATCATCTCGGCAGCTTCTGAAGTGCCAATAGCAAGGCTGATAGACACCATGCCAGCCTGTGACGCACAGGTCTATAGCTCCTGTAGACCTGTCTAGATAGCCCCCAATATTAGTTTTTGTTGCTACTCAAACTGTTGTAGGGCCTCCACGGTGACATATCACACCATGTCTCCAATTTCGTGCAAATCTCCCTTCTGTGAGGGTGATTGGGTCCAGTGATGCCTTAGTGGCCTTGGATTTCTTCCTGGACCCTCCTTTCTCTTACTCCCATGGATGTTTGATGTGAGTGGACATCGCTTGTGGGTCTGCACCGTGCTGCTATGTCTGCTCATCCATTGCTTCCTCTGTCTTAGGCAAAGGCGACCTCACGCCTTTCCCAGAGCCCCACTCTATTCCACCTGTTTGCTTCTCCATCTACTGAGCGGCATCGCGGACCGCATGGACCTTGTCAGCATCCTCCTTCTTTCTCTTTTCGGCCAACTACGTCATCTTGAGCTTGGCCTCGTCCTTATTATGCTACACAGAGGACTTGCTCGCTCCCACTGCCAAGTCTGATGTAGTGCACCATTCTTCCCGCCAACGATCCAGTATTGCATCGATGGTGTCATCTGTTGCCAAGTAAGGAAACTCATACCATGTCTGCGTAGGGTCCTTCCGTACCCTGATGGACACATGTGAAAATCTGCCTTGAACTCTGCGTCGCTTTGCAGGTTGGAAAACACCATAGGTGACAACTGCAGTTTGCGATTGATGGCCATGGGAATGTTCATATCCCTCAAGATCCAGAAGATCTTACTGTCCTTGATGCACTGCACATCCTTGGTCGCCCACAGCAAAGCATACTTCGCAACTTCTAGTAGGTCTGGTGCGATTGAAGGGAATTGACTGTCTTCTGGCAGCTCCCATGCTACCAGCACAATAGACAGCAAGAGCCACATGTAGTGAAAAGTATTGTTGATCTCTTGTGCCTCGCAGCAGTTTGCAAGGAAGTCACCGTAGAGATAGTGCATCCAATTGAACTGGACTCCTTCAGTGCATTGGGTTGCTAGCGCGATGACAGGCGTCGACACCTCATTGATGCGATACTTCCTATCACATTCCCTACCAAAATTTGTGTAGCCACCTTTATGGCAAGGCCACTGATAGTTGACATGGCATATCCGCGCGGCTTTTTTACAAGCTTAAATTTCTCCTTCATGGCCTCCGCGAGGGCCTATTCACCACAATTTCTGCCAAACATCATGGTTGGATTTTCTCCTATGTAGGGCAATTGCGTGATCCTATGGATCAATCTGTCAGTGATGGGTATTGGCTCCTCCAACCATAGACACCCATCATGCACCAAGAATAGCAGCTGCTTGATGAATAAGACCATATTCGGGTTGTGGTTGTAGTGCGACACCCATAACAGGTTGAGCAGACTTGCCTTGTCTACTCCTCTAAGCCACTTTCATGGCTCCAATGTGGTCATCCCGGTGGTTGTATCATTAATGCAACGCATTAGCTGCTCGGTCATCAGGTGCGGGAACTTCTCATGGTCAGCTAAGTCCCAGTCTTCGAGCTTTAACAAAGGAACCAACCCCAAGCGCAGTCCTTAGAAGATAATGTCATCCGGCAGTAGAGAGGTTTGCAAGGGGACCTTGCTCTCATCGATATCTTTTGGAACCTTATTCTTGCCCTTGCATGGAGGGATGTACTCAGGCAACTGAGTGATAGGGTCAGAACCCTGGGCTTCAACTTCCTCCACATCTATCCCCAAGTCCTTGTCATCCATCGGGATGTCTTCTATTTACTCCTCCCTCGGCTCCAGATTGATGGCTTTGCCCTTTTCCTATGCGGTGGGCTTATCCTTCGGTGGATTTCTTCTCAATGATGCATGCACTAGTATCGCAGGCTGATTTCCCTTCTTATCCTTCGTGCTCTCCTTGGTTGGGGTCGGGTTTGGTTTCAACATTTGTGGTGATTTGGGGACCTCCGCTAATACTTCCGCAACTTTTGGAGCAGCTTCTTCTTCCTCCCCAACTATTTTCGGCATAGCCTCCTCGACTGTCATTGCTTCAATTTCCATAACTGTTGAAGGTGTCGACATGATGCTATTCAACAGTGCTCGTGTCGTCTCTGGTAATTTCTCAAATGCCGAACTCACTATCAGAGCCTCGAAGAATTCTCAGTTCATGTGCGCTTGAGAGCTGAACAACTCAATTCTCAAAATGCCAAGTGTTTTTCACTGAGCAGCCACCTGTAATTTATAGGCCATTTTGAATTCAAATCCGACCATTCCCCCCACATTCGGTTCATTAATACCAGATCGGGGGCATATTTTCAAGGATTTGATCCATAAATTTTGTCTTAAATGCCGGCTACCCACTCCATTTGGCTGCATTTAGACCGTCAAATCATGAATAGTGACTTTAACAGTCACATTCCCGCTGACCTGTGCGATTTCTCCCTAGGTAGCGCAACTCCCTTCGCATTGTCGCGAACCCTGTGACACTTCCTTGCTCCGCACACTCCTCCAATTGCGTAGCTCCCCTACCTGGGTAGTGTAGTTTATAGTCCCGCGCCTCCTTTCAGCTGCCTAGAGCACTCAGACTATGCTACCCTCATATAGTCACATGGCTGAACCACTAGTGTATGGATTCAATCTGCTGTCATTCACCTTTCCTGGGAAGGTATCTCCATTTAATTTAACCAACTGAACCGCTACACCGTTGGTAATTTCCTTAATGACATAGGGCCCTAACCAGTGCATTCTAAACTTCCCTGGAAATTTATCAAACTTATTGTCATATAAGAAAACCAGATCATTTACCTTAAAGGTGCACAACTTAATGTGCCAATCATGCCATGCTTTTTCGCGCTGCTTTTGGACCTATTGGTGGAATCTAGCTAGAAATATTTCTTCCTCAAGCTCAGCCAGCTACACGAGCCTCTCTTCCAGGGCTCCACGATCCGTCATACTCATGAGTGTCTCTATGTGCAGAGTAGGCACAATGTATTCCATGGGCATCACTGCTTCAACACCATATACAAGCCTAAAGGGTGTCTATCCAGTCAACTTCTTGCATGTCGTCCAATAGGCCCATAGTACTGTGGGTATGCGTAGGTCCCAATCACTTCGCTGAGCGTTGCAAACCTTGGTCAGCACATTCTCCAGTGCTTTATTGAATGCTTCCACCATCCCGTTAGCGTGTGGGTGATAAGGTGTGCTCCTCTGGTGATATACCCGAAATTCCTCCGTCAGCGCGCTGATCATCTCAATTGGAAAGTGTGCACCCTGATCACTCATCAAAATCTTCGACACCCAAATCACGTCAGTACATACTCGAAGAGGAACTTCGTAGCAGTCGTGCCTGTGCAATCCTTCACAGGTTGTGCCTCCACCCATCGGTTCAAATACTCTGTCACGGTGATAATGTACCACGCTCCTATCTTCTTCCCTTGGGGCTAGATGGGTCCCACAAAATCTATCGCCCATTTCTCAAAGGGTTGTAACATCATCTATGGATTCAGAGGCAACTCATCCCTCTGTGATGGCCTGCCCTTCCTTTGACACATATCACACGCTTTGCAATGAGCTTTTGAATCCTGATGGAGGGTATTCCTCTGTCAGCGCGTTGATCGTCTCATTTAGAAAGTGTGTACCCTGATCACTCATCAAAATCTTTCGACACCCAAATCACGTCAGTACATACTCAAAGAGGAACTTCGTAGTAGTCGCGCCTATGCAATCCTTCACAGGTTGTGCCTCCGTTCATCGGTTCAAATCCTCTGTCACGGTGATAATTTACCGCACTCCTATCTTCTTCCCTTGGAGCTAGATGCGTCCCACAAAATCTATCGTCCATTTCTCAAAGGGTTTTAACGTCATATATGGATTCAGAGGCAACTCATCCCTCTATGATGGCCTGCCCGTCCTTTGACACACATCACACACTTTGCAATGAGCTTTTGAATCTTGATGGAGGGTTGGCCACCACAACCCTGCGCATAGAATCTTCTGCGCGGTCACTCTCCCTACATATTGTACTCCAGCGGTGCCCCCATGAGCATCTGCAAGGATACTGCTCCTTTCAAACTCTGGTACATATCGTCGCAATATTTCATAAGACCCCATTTTGTATAGATTCCTAGCAATGATATAAAAGTCTACCATGTGCACCGCTAACTCCTTCTTCTGTTGGATGGTGTAACCTTATGGGGCAGTTCTTGTCGTTAGGAAGTGTATGATATCTTCAAAATGACCATTTGTGACACACACTGCAAATAGCTATGCATCAGGCAATCCCTCCTCCAAATTAGTTAGATCTTCCCCTGTTTTGATGCGCGATAGATGGTCTGGTCCCACGTTCAATTGTCCAAGATTCACAATAACTTCAAAATCATAGTCCTGGAACAATAAAAACCACGTGCAGATTCTCCCCCACAACACAGGCTTATTAACCAGGTATTTCAACCCGGAATCATCCATATACATCTTAAAATGGCCACCTAGCAAATAGTGTCTAAACTTTTGGAGCGCGTATACCATGGCTAACCCCTCGCGCTCGATGGTGGAATAGTTCTTCTCAGCCTTTGATAACCTTTTGCTTGTGAACGCTATCAGATGTTCCAATTCTCCTTCGCCAACCTATGTCAGCACTGCTCCCAACGCTATACATGACGCGTCGACATGTACATGAAACTCCTTCTTCCAATATGGGAAGACTAAAATCGACACTGTGACCATCTTTTATTTCAATAAATCCAATATTTTCTTACAGTCCTCGTTCCAACATAATGTGACATTATTTTTCAACAACTTCTCCATATGCGTGATGATCTAGGCATAGCCCTTGATAAAATTCCTATAATACCCAGTATGTCCTAAGGTTGTGCACATCTATTGAACACTCCTCGGCGCTTCCAAGTTAAGTATCACTGCGATATTCACGGGATCTACTATCAGTCCCTATCTACAAACCACATGACCCAACAAAGTCCCAAAAGGAACACAAAACAAGCACTTCGTCAGATTGAGCACGATTTGGTACCTTCGACAGGTATCTAGCATCAGGCACAAACTTGCGACATGGTGTTTCACCAACCCAAACACATTCCAGTCATTGAAGTACACTTCCAAAAACTTATGAATAAATTCCTTGAATGCAACAATGACTACGTGCAAAAAAATCACAGGCTCATTCTTCAATCCGAACGGCATTATAGTGTACTAAAAACATCCCCACTCACTCGTGAAGGTCATTTTTCTTCTATCCTCCAGTGCCATTTTGATCGGATGGTACCCAGAGAACCCATCAGTGAAGGAATACGCTTCCTGACCACCTACATTGTCCAACACTTCATCAGTGAACAGATTCAGGAAAGGATCATGTACACAAGCGTCATTCAACTTCCTGAGATCTATGCACATCCTTATTTTATCCTTATGCTTTTTTTCCTGTACCACCATTGGGCTTACCTAATCAGATTGTTCTACTAGTTCAATAATGCCTTCCCCAAGCATCTTGTCTAGCTCTAAGTGTACATTCTCCTTATACTTCGGATTAAGGCAGTAAGATCTTTGCTTAACCGACTTCGCGTTGGGTTTTAACATGATCTTCATAACACCTAGGTCTCCTATTATCCCTTTTAGCTCCGTAAAATTGGTAGGCAACAAATCCTGGTATTCGCAGAGCAATTCAGTGACCTTATCCACCGTTGCATCATCCTAGTAATCTACAATCTTCGTGAATTTGGGCTCTACCTCTGTACCAATATTGACCTGTTTCGTTTTTAGTGGCACAGTTATATCAGGATTCTCAATCTGCAGTCCCTCAACCTCACAGTGACGCTTTGTTTCAAGGATGTTAATATTTCACGGATCCTCCTCTTCTTCTTCAGCGGTCATGTTATAGCATTCCAGTATGTGGCTCAACTGAGTAGTCCAGTTAGGTTGAATCAGATCCAAAGGATCCTGTGGTACCCTAAAGATTATTGCTTTCACTTCTTGTAGCGCTTCATCAATACAGTTAAAATTTTCTTCAAATCTGAATTTCATTACTAATCCTTCACGCAGAACATCCCATTCAGTTGTACTCTCGCGGAGCTCTGTTTCTAAGTACCAGTTCATCGGGATGATATCTAAGGTGTGGCAGAACAAGTGCACCAATTCTGGTTGGGGCTTCGCTCCATAAGCCTGAGCCCATTTGGCCAAGTGTGCATGTGGATCACCCTTCCTATCATACTTGTCTGTCATTTGTACCTTCAATTTTCCAAACCGTGTTCTCATCATCCTCCTACATTTGCGCCAATCGTCAAAGCTACCCTTGTGCGTACCCTACCACCCTGCGGGCATAGCGCGTAGTGCCTAGTCTAAAGCCTGGAAGTGCTGCTTCTCTGGTACCTCCCTCTCAAATGCATCCAAAAATACATCTACATCATTCAAGACATAATAAGTGGGCAAGTTTCTTATCTCTGATGACACACAGTGTAGTGATTGGGTCATCATGTTGCAGCTCAATGTGGTTATTTCATGCAATCGACTCTGCCATCACTCTAATTCTTCGTCAAAGTCTAAGGTGCAGGAACTCTTACGATCCCATGTAATTCATCCATCCGCTATTGGATTCACCTAATCTTGGTCTCACACTATTGTCTTATATATACAGTCCAAATCATCATCGCTCTCATAATCGCGTACTGGTTCAGTATAGTGCAATCCTTCAGCAGGATCTAGGGGTACTATTATGTGGAGCGATTTCTTCTCAAATATCATCTTTCACTTCTTTAGTCGATTACCCCGTTCATATTAGTATCCCAATCAATGCCAAGAAGCACAGGATAGGGGTTGCTATCATCCACAATTTCTATTACTTCAAAATTAGCCAACGTGCTCGCGCCTTCAATATCTACAGTCACCCCTTGTAGCCGCCCCATGGGGATGATCTTTTGTTGATTTTCCATCCTTAACTAAATAAGAGACCACTGCAGCGTAGGTCTTCCCATCCGCTCCCAAGTTTGCTTTGGTAGGACGTTCACATTTGACCCTAGATCACAAATAACTTGATCCATTTCATATTCTCCTATCTACACGGTCAGTCTCATTTCTCATCCTGTCCTTGTTTTATGCTTACCAATCTTTCATACCATGCGTATTTCACCTGGAGTGTTTCCAGCGCATTTATTTATAAGCTCTTGTAATCCCTTCACATCCTTGCTATTGCTTAGCAACTTCATGAAAGTTTTTAGAAAGGTCGTAAGCATAGAAGAGTCCATTTCCTGATTAGGTTTATCCTTGCTCCCTGAGGTGGAGGCCTCAGAGAAGCTCTTCTTTTCTTCCATGAATGTTTTGTGTGTGCACTCTAAGTCAAACTTAGCCTCCTTCATCGGCAATTTGCGAACCCATGCGTTGTCTTTGGGTTGTTTCCCCTTATCATCCCTTGTTGCAATTCCACTTCATAGCACTATATTCACATTCGGATCCTATTTGTGAGGCTCAGACCTCATCATTTGTAGGTTCTGATTTGGTTGAGATGGTAGCGCCCCTTTGTTGTGTATCCTCGCTATCATCGTAGGATAGTCTTCTATCTCATTATCAAACTAAGTGCAATATTCTTGCATACCCCCGAATTACATTCCAAATAGGTGACCTTGGGAAAATCGTCATAACGTTCGCTTTGAGCATCAGATTGAATTTTCGTAAGATGTTATAGAAACAGGATATACTATAGTTTTTTTGGTATCATTGTCAGAACCTAAGGTTGAAACAGTGACCCGCGGCACATCATACAAGTTCACTCTACTGAACCAGTCTATACTCAGGTCATCATGGGAGATTTGGCATAACTCCTCATTGGAGAATCCAATCTTGATCAGAATTGTGGGGTTCGAAATATTGCTCAGAGGGTTACCACAGGAAGAAATTTTAGACCTTGGAGATCCAAAAATATAGAGATACATCATATTCAATATGGAGCTTCTACAAAGTGAAAAAGGTGTGTAGTTTTTTTTCATTTTTTGCATAAGCTTGGTTTAAAAAATTAGTTTGAAGGAATTCAAAGGGCATAGTGAAGCATTATTCAATAATTGATGCCTCGAAGAAAGAAAATGGAAAGGCCTAGTAAGAAACCTAAAAGCTCTAGCATGACTCATAAAGAAGATGAAGAAATGCAACATGATATATCAAAATTACAAGAGCAAGTGCAACAAATTTCACTCGCACAAAAAGTAACAGAACCTAATGTGGATGGTTTAATGAAAGCCGTGGAAGTGAAGATGTATGGCGTGGAAGCTAATATGGATGGTTTAAAGAAAGGCGTAGAAGCTAAGATGAATGGCGTGGAAGCTAATATGGACGACGTCGAAGCTAATATGGATGGCATGGAAGCTAAGATGGATGATTTAAAGAAAGGCATGGAAGATTTGAAGACAGATTTGACAAATTTTCTACAAGAAATGCTTACTAATGGTGAAAGGGTAGTAAAGGAAACTCATGACGAGAACAAATAAATGTTAATCATGATTTCATAGACTCTAACGTTGGATCAAGGAACCACCATGTTCCAAAGATCGATATGAGGAAGTTTGATGGCAAGGTTCTTGGAACATGGATACTACAAATGGAGCACTTTTTTTATCTCCATAATGTGCAAAACACACAAGGTATGCATTGCAACTTCATATTTGGAACCAAATTACTTTGTATGGTATCGATGGCTTTTCTCTCATAAACAAAATGTCACTTGGGCTATTTTTATGGATGAAATGATAGCACATTATGAGGATACAAAAAGCAACACTTTTTTTAGCCAATTGATAAATCTCAAGCAAAAGGGTTCAATGATGGAGCACATTGAGGACTTCTAAAAATTGAATATAAGGGTAAAATATATTCTAGAGGAGCATGAGATTGATGTGTTCATAGGGACTTTAAAGGATAACATCCAACATGAGGTTCACCTTTGGGAACCAGATTCATTGGAGAAGGCATTCAGGTTGGCAAGAAAAATGGAAAGCAAAAATTATGGCAACCAGGAAGCATACCACTCACAAATATAAAGACGGAAGTGTTGTTGCCCCTAGTCTTCCACAACCTATAAGGTTGACACCACAACAATTGGAAGAAAAAAGAGCAAAAGGGCTTGTTACAGTTGTGATAGCAAATACACTAAAGGTCATAAGTGTGTGAGAAGAAATTATTTTACATAGATTGTGAAGAGGAGGAAGAAAATGAGGAAGAAAGGTCAAAAGAAGAGGTATATTCCAGGAACAAAGCTTAGATGAAGAATAAATGAATCCGACCATATCTTGTAATGCATTGGCTAGAATTACCACTCCTCAAACTATTAAGATAGAAGGGCATATCAAGAAGGAAAAGGTAATAATGTTGATTGATTTGGGAAGTACCCATAATTTTATTCATTGTAAGATAGCGAAGGAATTGAATTGCTTCCTATATCTAGCACGAGAGTGTCAAGTAATGGTTGCAAGTGGAGGAACTATAAATTGCTCAAGAAAGTGCCATAATATCAAGCTATCCATGGGAGAATATGTATTGAATAGCCCAATGCTTTCTATTCCAATGGG
>APFE030780068.1:0-21532 GCA_000404065.3 Pinus taeda | reverse complement strand
AGGCCTTATAGATATCCATATGTCGAAAGGAGTGAAATTAATCATATGGTTGCAGAAATGATAGAGGTTGGTATATGTATCCAACCAAATTTGATAAACAAAACAAGGGATGAATGGAAGAATGGCAAAGCATGGTGGGAACTCATTCAAAAATTTTTGAAGATCCCAGTTCTAACAAGATTGCTAGAACTTGACAAAGAAGGAAAAATCATATTAGAACCTGAAGCATTCACGGAACCAAGAAGTCAACACCTACGAAATCGATTAATTTCAAAGCATCTCATCAAGTGGAAGAACTTACCCGTTGAATATTCCACATGGAAGGATGAGAATTTTATACAGAAGCATCAAGAACTACTCAAGAATTGAGGACAACACTTTTTGAGGCAGAGGGGCATGTTAGGTCCCTATACTACTAGTGTAACCTCTTATCATTATTAGTACAACCCCCTTATTATATTGTTGTGCCCATGTAGTCCCCATATTGTTATTATTGTGCCCTTACATTATTATTGTTATGCCTTCTCTGATTATATTATGACCCCTTAGACTCCTATATATAGCAAGGAGGTATTTTCATTTATATCATCCAAGAATTGTTCATTTGTGTAATGTAAAGCAGGTTGCCCTCTCGAAGAGGTTGAATTTTAAGTCGTTGATCTATCTTTTCTATCTTTTTGTGAGTTGGTTTCATAACATTTAATAGGTGCTGACCTAGACTTAATTAAATAAAATTAGGAAGGTTTAAAAGCTTGGTTAGTTCACTTTTCTATGGATTCTTGGATAGGACCCATCTTATCATTTACCCCTTCTAGTTTTTCCCCATATTTGAGTGTAATTCCCTAACAACATTTGCATTTTCTTCAAGAAAATGTTAGCATTCATAATATGGAGTGTTAGATATAACTATATCGTCATGATTTCCTGGACTATTTGATTTCCTTTTGGTGGATTCTTTGATGGAAGTCCATCTCTATTCCCAGTATTTCTAGGGAAACAATTCTTTGGGTAAATTATGCTTCCCATGCTATAGTTAGAAACTAGTAGGTACATTTTTTCTTAGGACCATCAATATTTTGTGAGTAGCCAGATTTTTAGGGAAAATTTCATAGGAAGTACCTTTATCTTTGGATTTGTTCTCGTGTTCACGGGTATGGTCATTTTTGGGAGAATTTTTTGAATGCCAATTTTGTTTTTATGGATGATTATGCCTTTTGGAGTAAATTTGTTAGTAGCTACAATATATATAAGGGAAACTAATAATTTTATAAGTAATTTTGTCTTCAGTTCCAAACCATATTCGTACTTTCTATTTTTTTACTAATAAAAACATATTTTCCTAAAATCAAATTGGATCATCTGAATTACTGTAGTGACATAGGATTAGTAAAATAAAATTAGGAAGGTTTAATCAATTGTTTAGTTCTCTTTTAATGTTTGGGTGTAGCTTCCTTGTAAAGATATTAGATATTTTTCCCATAGCTACTTCCTTCATTACCTTTTATTATTAGATGACATCTGAAATATCTAAGCAAAAAATTCTTCTAAACATTTTAATATTTCATGCCAAAATGATTTTTTGCATTATCTTGTATGTTTATTTGGATTAGAATTTTTGAATTACTTTGTTTTTGAAAATGTTTTTTTTAGTATGTGAATGTTTGAGTGTCCTATTAATTGAAGTGGAAGAGATCTCTCTTATGGTCCCTAGGTTGGGTTCATAGGAAAAAAATCAGTTGCCATTGATATTTACATGTATTTGAAATGTGAAGAGTCATTATACATTATCAAGATTTGTGTCAAACCCTTTTAGCAATAATGAGCCAAAATAAATGATTAGCTATAATGAATTAGAAATTTCACATTTATAGTAAACCAATATTATCTAGCATTTGTGGCCTTTTATGAAGCCTGGAATGTAAATTGTGAAGTGCTACAAAATGAAAAGTAGAAATCAATATAGCGAGTGAAGTCTAATAATTGCATCAAGTCCTTGTGAGAAGACTCCCTTAACATAAGAGTTAAATGTGATGATACAATGGACGAATGTGTAGTGATATATCTACTTTGTTTGTTTCTTTTGTCTATTTGATTAGTGCATGTATGAGGATATAGTTTGGTGGAAATTCTCTATGAAAAATCACCTAGCGGGGTTTTCGGATTACCTTATATACCAACGCATGTGATCCTAATCTAGGGTTATTCTCCCTGTTGTTCAATTGTCAGGTGGTAGCTCTAGTATCCATTAATTATGGAAATTGACATAAGTGATGATAGGTGGGAAATATCTATAATATTGGAGACATCAATTACATCACTACATTAATGCTCCTAGGGAGAGCCTCTATACTACATGCATGGGCACTTGCATTGATAAATGCTAGTGTTGGAATGTTAGCATAATTGATTCTCATACATTTTTTAGTTGGGATTTTGATATAATAATCATTGGCCAATTTTTGGATGACCCCTTTATCATTTTGTTTCCTTGTAATATCTTGTTAGAATGATTAGGGTTGTTCTCTTTTATGTTATTGCAGTTGGCCATATGTTGTTTTTTATAGACAGTTCTACAACATTGTGGCTAAATAAAGGAACTATTGGTCCCACTGATTGTGAAACATCCCTCGATAAGAGGGAGGGGAACCATTATCTATGTGAATAATATATCTTGCTTTGGATGAGATATATATTGTAGGCTTAGGAAGGATGATATTCAGTTATGAAAAAGATTACAAAGTATTGCTTTCTGTTGTAGAGAGGAGTCCACCACCTCATTTTAATCATATTTTGAATCATAGTATGAATGAGACTAGCAAGTATTTCTTTATGTGGTAGATTTAAAGTGCGTGTTGTCCTTCGACTCTACGAGATCCTTCCATTTTATCATCAAGTACTACGAAAGTAAACTCTGATATACTCATTATATTTTATGTCGATTAGTGGGATACGAAAACCTTCACCTAGTATATTATCATTTTGGTCTTGTTAAATGTTTTGGGTAATATTTAACTTCCAATGAATTATTCAGGAGGTACATATTCCCTTAGGATCATTATTTTTTGTGGGGAGACATATTTTTAGGTGAAATGTCGTAGGGAACACCTTTCTCACTGGATGTGTTACCATGTTTGAGGGTTCTTTCACTTATGTGAGAAATTCTTTGAAGGCCAATTTTGGTACTCTCGATAGTTATTTATTTAGGAGTAACTTTGTTTGTAGTTACAATCCACTTCTAGAAGGATTTGTCATAACAATTATTTCTCAAGAGTTCTTTCTCATTAGTTTTTTTTGGCACCAATACTTTCATAAGTACTCATGATGTAAATATGCGTAATAATTTTTATTTTTTCGTTGAAGACATTAAATAAGAAATACTAAGAAAGGAATAATTTTTTTTTTATTTTTTATTTCCTTATAAGAATTTCTATAATCTTTAGTAAATGTAGTTTTTTCAAGTGTGACAACTACATGTTTAGATAATTTAACTACATGTTTTTTCAAGTGTGACAACTACATGTTTAGATAATTTGGACTTCTACAACCTTTTGAATTCCAAATGAATTTTGGAATTACATATGACTTTTGTTATTACATGCCTTTTTTACTTCCATGACTCTTTAGTTCAGATATGACCCTTGGAGTTCCACTTTTTTTTCTTTACAATGATTACAATAATAAATCACCACTTCCATATCAACTTGTGATGAGCCTTGACATGTCACTATATTTGATGACAGGGACTAATAGTGGATTATGACATGGAATTTCTCTAGTGGTGACATGGATGCCAACTACATCTTCATTCTTCGTGAAACTACAATTGTTGATGTTCTCCACCCTCCAAAAGGTCTATGATCAAATGGAGTCTTCGAGGTACTTTGATCATCAAGGTTTAAGTATGTTATTCTTTATTTTTGTGCTTCCATTGTTTTTTCTACTCACCTGATATTCCTCATGTATGCTTGCCATGATTTTTATAGAAAACCTGTATCTTCAGTCACAAATGACGAGCAACTATGAGCCTAAAAATCACCTATTCCACTAGGTATATTTTTTTTTTATTCATTTCACTTCATTACTCCCAAGAGGGACAAAAGTGGCACCCAAGGGAGAAGGAAGGTGTAGGGAACACTCCTAAATATTGAGGGATCAAGTCTTCAAGCCTTAACATGGGCTTATGTGCTTAAGAGGCCCAAGAGGGTGCATGGTGCAAGTCCAAAGGCTGAAGGGAAGAGCTTCATTCCTTTAGAGTGAACTCATTCACTCTAATGATATAAAGGGTGCACAACACATTAAGGAAGGCTAAAGGTAAATATTAAGGTCTTCAAGGTGTGCTTGCATGCTCAAGGAGGGCACACTTCTTCGATTCGATGGAGTGCACTCAAGGAAGACTTGGTCTTTTTTGAAGGGTATAGATTGGAGAAAGGAAGAAGAAAGAGGCTTAAGGAGTGTGCCTAGTGAAATTGGAAGGTGCATGGTGCACTTTCGAACAATGTAGGGTTCCACATCAAGGCTTCAAAGTGTTCCCATGCACTCTTTTCCTTAATGAGTTCACTTTGAACCAAAAATTTATCTAAGTCTAAAATATTGAGATCAAGAACTTGGCACTGTTATTTTTTACTATTATGTGATCTACTAGACACTGATTCAATGATAAAGAGATGGTGCTTATTGATTGATCACAAAGTTATTTCCATAGGGCCAAGGATATTGGGTTTGGGCCCAACCCTAGTGTCTTAGGACCCTCTTGTGTATTTGTATCTCCTTTTCGCTCATAGCACTTCTAGTTTCTTACATTCAAGTAGAGAACAATCCATAAAATTATGTGATTGCAGCCTCTACCTCATCTCTCTCATGGTAGCATGAATAGAAGGATTTAAAACAATAGTTTAAAAGTATTATCTTTATCATTTCTTGGAATAATATGTGTTAGTCATCTTATGGCCATGTGCTTGTTGTATCTTAGCAATTGGTTTATTTATTAGATTATAGTTTTGGAATAAATTTGATAATGTTAAAATTCAACTCATCTATTCCACTAATAGTTGTTTCATTTTGTCAATAATAAATGGATAGATGCATGTGATGATTGCAGGGTTTTTTGGAATTTTAGGTCATGGAACCTTCAGCACCTCCATCTTAGAATTCCTCACATTCTCTTCTGAACCCCAAATTCTATCCTAAAGATTATGTTCGTGATACCATTTTCAAGGGATCGTCAAGAGCATCCCTCCTATTGGAAAATATTCCTTCAAAAGGTTGTGAGATTGGCTAGGGGATTTGGCCACATTTCAATCATCTACACAAATATCCATCCACCTTTCGATATTTGATGCTTTTTATCTAATAAACATGTACAATGGGTCAAGTGGTTACCTCTCGCTGAATGGTCGTATAACACTTCTTTCCATACTGCAGCAAAAATGACCCCATTTATGGCACTTTATGGATATCATACATCGTCCATCAAATCATATTTAAGAGAAAATTATAAGGTTCAAGAAGTGGAAGATCACATTGAGCATCAAAAACAAGTTCTCCAACTCTTAAAGGATAATGTCAGTTTGGTATAAAATAGAACGAAACAACAAGCATATCAACATCGCAGCGAAAGAAGTTTTGATCTAGTTGAATGGGTATTTCTATGACTACAACAATACAAACAAATGTACCTCAAGCAAGCTAAGAAGGATAAAAAATCATCACCAAATATTGGTACTATTGCATACAAATTGGAGCTTTCTACATCTTCCCGAGTGCACCCAGTTTTCCATCTTTTGTGCCTAAAGAAGGTTATAGGTGATAAAATCCAAGTTCAAACAATACTTCTTGAACTTGACGAGGAAGTTAAAATCATATTGGAACCTGAAGCAGTCATAGAAACAAGAACTTGACAACTACGAAATAGATCAATTATTAGAGTATCTCATAAAGTGGAAGGACTTATCCACTGAAGATTACACAAGCAAGGATGGGAAGTTTTTACAGAAGCATCTAAAACTACTCAATTGTTGATGACAATGCTTTTTTGAAGGAGTGGGGCATGTTAGGTCCCTACAATACTAGGTTATTGCCCCATTATTATTTCCATTGTAGCCCCTTATTGTTATTGATGTGCCCCTGTTGTCACCATATTGTTATTGTTGTGCCCCATAAGACGCCTCTGATTATATTGTGACCCCTTAAGCTCCTATATATATAAAGGACATTTTTTCATTTCTATCATCCAAGAATTGTTCATTTGTGTAATGTAAATCAGGTTTCCCCCTCGAAGAGGCTAATTTTGAAGTCTTTGATCTATCTCTTATTCTATTTTGCGAGTTGGTTGCATAACAACACCAACATCATCATGGAGTTCCAAGTACTCTATCTCTCAAAACTACTCCAATATCAACAACTACACATGAAGCGATTAGAATACAAAGTGGGAAACTATGTTGGAAACCACGAGACTAGGTTGTGGATCCTAAAATATGTGTCTTTTTATTTATAGGTTGTGAAGTATGATGAGGTGTTAGATAAAATAAATTTTGATAAACAGAGGTCATTACTTGTGATTCTTTGCTTGATGATCCATCATTCTCTTAGAGAAATTTTGTTGTTGTGCAACATAGAAATGACAGGTTCACATCTTCCACTAGAAAAGATTACTTGGTAGCTACCTAGAACTTAATTGAGTTTATGTGAAGATTCAAATTCCACCTAAATACTAAGGAATAATATGGTTTTTGTGTAAAGCCCAACTTGGTAAGAGTTAATTGTTAGAATGTCTATTGTACACCTTAATAGTGGATCGGTTAGAAGCCCAATATAATACTTTGTCATAGGAACCTTTACTCTCAATTTCTAGATTTTAGTATACTTTGTTGATTCCAAGTGGACCTTCAAAGTTTTTGTTCTAGACTTTTGTGGCACTCAAGATGGCATGAGGGCATGTTAAAAGTGCTTCCTTTTGTTGGTGGTTTACGTTTGGATTGCCTACCATGAGTTAAAATATGTACTTTTTTGTTTCTCTTAATTAATATTTGTTAATTGGAGATTTCCTTTAGTATATATATATATTTTTTCAACCTCCTACAAAACTTATTTTTCTATTCATGGGATGGGCAACCAATTTATTGTTCTCTCATGTAACTTGGAGCTATGCAATTAATATTAAATACAACCCATATTTCTTCTATTTATAAAATATGTGGGTTTGTTGCAATGTTAAATTTTTAATGAAACATTGCTTATATTTGCAACATCAACATAATTGATCTCGACTTATTTTAATGAATTTTGTTGGATATGAGTGTATCACAAATTATAACCATGTAGAACTTGCAATAGATCAACCTTTACATTTTGTTGCATCATCCATATGTTATATCTTGAGAAAAAATACAACTACCTTTTCACTTAAAAATTTTTAATTGTGCATACAATGTCATGTATCTATGGATTATTATTTAGTGGACAACATCATTATGATTTTGTAAGTAATACTTTTAATTTTGCATGCACTCAACGTCTCCTAGATCGAAGGAGAATTATTTAGTGCACAATGTCATTACAATTTTATAAGTAACTTATTATAATTTTCTCTCCCACATATTTATTCCCTCAGTATTTATCTTCAACTCACTGGATAATTATATGAATATCTAATTTTCAGATTCACAAGCTTCCCTTTCAGAGATTTTCTAGCTTAAAATCCCAGTTATTTATTATAAAAATCTGATCTACACTCAGCTTTTGTTTATGGTGGCAGTCAACAAGTTACAATACTAGTTTTTAAAACATATAATCATAAATATATTTAATGAAAAAGAGGGTGTTACACATATGAATCAACTTATGGTTTTTGGAATACGACATTGATAAGCCATGGTATTATAACAAAGTTTATTTACAAATTAATAATCTCCCTGGTGAATAGTGTACCATGTTTTTTATGTATATATTTTTAACTTATAATTTTTATTTTTATTTTTGTAATATTGGTGGGTCTGCATCTTCATCATGTCCAATATATCATGAGATCAGGGTAGGAAATCGAACAAGTGACTTCACACAAACAATGCCTTAACATAGCACCAACCATTTAATTTATATGGTTGTGCTACTTATAATAAATTTAGTAGAAGATAGTTTATTAATTATTGCATATACATAAATATTATTTTTATTAATGAAATAATTGATAATGAATCTCCATAATTTAAGGTGAAAGAAGTAATTATGAAGTGAAATTGCATTTCCATACTTATAAAGAGAAATTTAGGTTCAAGCCAAGACGGATGCTTTGTTCAAATAATCTGCAATGTAGGAGGATTGAATAAATTGTACTTCATTGGGGTTATGAGATATGCATATTGAGATTTCTATTGAATAGTTTAGGGGATATCCAAGATTTGGAAGTTTGACATTATATTTCTACAAAGGCCATGAAACATTGCAAGTGTTAATGGTGTTCAATGGTGCTAATAATCTTGGGTTGCAATTGGCAAAAAGGCTAATGGGGTGGTCGCTTGTAATGTTTTAAAAATGGTTAGAGATGTTGTTATTGGAATTAATAAGTCTTACTTGTATCATTAATTTTTCACAATACTATAAGATTGTAATTTCTATATGTATTGGTTCTTGTGGTGTGGAGAAAATATCTACATGTGTGGAGTGTGGTTGAAAAATTCTAATTCTGAAAATAGTTAAAATATTTCCTATCTTAAACTAAAGCTTGAAATATTTATGCATAAAAAAATTGATTAAATAATATAATGAACTTATTATTGCAAATATATAAATTATTTTGATATGTAGATATATATTTTTAACAAAATTTTATAGATGTTTCAAATGTTATATTATAAAATATGGTTATCCTCTAACCGCGTCTGTATGGTAATCATAAAACATCACAAATCCTCTAGTTAAAAAACCACAAAATATGACAAATTCTTTAGTTAGGTATACAACATGTCATTGAAATTCATATCTATTTACAATGTCTTAGTATCTCATCTAAAATTAGAATTATAAGACAACTTCTTAGAAAGTTATGTGAAAACCTTAATTGAAAAATGGTTTATGTCCATTATGTATTACTTGAAATCCAAATTATCACTCTAACCTGAAAATAAACTCTATAGTAGGGGTCTTCTTATTATAAGGGTCCCTAAAATGGCCATATAATATTCCATACCATAATTCATAGATTATAATGCATTATATAAATAATCATATTATTATATAAATTGAAGTTCCTTCTTAAAAATGCAGAAACCTTGCTTGCATGGTTGAGGTGTTAATGGTTTGAGGAACTTCAATTTATAAAATTATTTTAGATAGTTACGTATTGTACATAGTCTCCATTATATTTTTCCTTGGTTAATATTGTTGATGTTCATTTGTGTTAACTTAATTTAGAATCAAATGACCTTGTTTTCCATCTTGTTTTTGGCTTCCATAAAGCTTTTCCGACTAGGAACTCCTATTCAAATCCAATTTTAATTGTGTATGAATTGACTTGCCCTATTTCATGGAATATGTAATAAGTACATTAGCAAAGAAAAACTCTTTGGTTTCGTGTCTCCATGTTGCATTTGGAAAAACATTTTATCAGTATTTTGATTGAGTATGAATTTCTCTGTTTTAACCCGTGAAATTTTAGGAACTATCCAACCATAAATAAAGTATTTTAAATATCATGGTTTTATTATATAATAATAATTTGATCTACATTAACCACTAAAAACTACTAATAATTGTATTTATTATTGCTAAACAACTAAATTATAAAATAATAAATAATACTTTTAAAAAAATGGTTAGCAATAATTTTAAATATTTCAATGTGATTTCTTATTTATTCTATGACAATAAATTAACCATTAAATTTTAATATTCTCCATTTAATTTTTAGATGACAGTGTTTCTCTACATATTGATTCTTTCTCAAACATTCATAAGCCTTGTTTGCATTGTTGAGGCCTCAATGTTTTGAGGAATCCTAATTTATAAATTTGGCATATTAATTTATTTTAGATAGTAAGATGTTCCACATGAAGTTTCCATCATATTTTCCCTTGGCTAATAGTGGTGATGAATCATTTATGATAACTTAAGTTAGAATAAACTAACCTTGTTTACAATCTTGTTTTTGGTGTCCATAAAACATTTGCAATCTTTCTCTTGGTCTCTATAAAGACTTTCCCATCGAGAGATTCCATTAAAATCCAATTTTAATTGTGTATGCATGAATTGTCTTTCCCTATTTTATGGCATATGCATTGATGACATTAACAAAGATAAATGTATTTGGTTCCATGTCTTGGGTTTTGATTTGAGAAAGACAAGTTTAGAAATATATTTATAATACATATTTTGTGCATATTGCAAAATGATGTATGATTGAGTAT
Organism: Pinus taeda; assembly: GCA_000404065.3. Classification (NCBI taxonomy): domain Eukaryota; kingdom Viridiplantae; phylum Streptophyta; class Pinopsida; order Pinales; family Pinaceae; genus Pinus; species Pinus taeda. The sequence goes on along the minus strand of APFE030780068.1, from coordinate 11,129 downwards.
GAACTTTATCTCTTTTAACATGACATTTTAGGAACTGTTATCACTCCTCTGGATCTCCAAGGCAAAGAAAGAGTCCAGCTAAGCTAACCACACACCAATATTTTCACTTGGTAGCTAGCCCTACCAAGCTAGAGAGGGCTCTCTCCAAAGGATCACAGCCAAGAGGGCTAGATAGATTAGCATTTTAGGCTAGATGTAAAGTGCACGAGGTTGTTTGATTTGATTTTGGTTGGGAAGTTACAACGATGAGTGAATTAGGTCAGAGAATGAACTAGGTTAGGGCAAAGTGAATCCGAATTGTAGACATCAAATGGGGTAAGGTAGGCAAGATACTTTAAGCTTCGTAGTATAGTGATGAGATGGTTTAGACTAGTGAGATGCTAAAAAGAGCATGAGGGTCATGAATTCCTTTTAAACTGAAGAAATGAAACAATATATGATAATTTTCCCAAAATAGAGCATACAAATATGAATTTTTCTTATCACATCCTGAAAATCAAACACAAATAGAGTGAAATGGATCATGAAAGGAACAAAATGTTCACACCTATGAAACCGAAGAAGAAACAGGATCAAAATACCATACCACAAGAATCCCACCAAAATACCCACAACTTCATCCGATATATTCCATGCCAAAGTCCGAAAGCTATTACAACATCTAAGAGAGTCCAACCCTTTCTTACTTCAAATGATGAAATATTTATACAATTTCAAAACTAAAATATCTTGATAAACATCTCAAGATCTTTTTACAAATATCCTAAACCATTTTGCACAAATAGAAATGAAATGTAGGACATAAAAACTAATGTATCTACTTGGCACTATCATTATGGATTTTTGTGGACAAGGAAGAGAAATTTGAATCTGATTGCAACTCTTAGCTGATGAGGTGGCTAACTGTCTTTGAGCATTTTCCTCCCGTAATTCTACAAAATAGGGTCATGTCATCCCTTTTTATATCTCAATCTAAGGTATATTTATAAACGGTGAGAGGGGTTATTGTAGATAAATATATTCTTGAGATAAACCTCTCTGAGGTTCCCAAAATTTAGCTCCATCTATTCCCAATATGCTTTGCAAAATGGTGACTCAAACACGACTTTGCACAATCTGAACAATAGGCTATAAATATGTACATGTATATCTAATTTTGTAATATCTGTGTAAAATATGAAGTAGGTTTTTGTACTTTGGAATATTAGGAACATAAACCTCTTCCATTTCCTCAAGAGTCATCTTGTATTGGCCACAATATGTTCTGCAAAAGTATGACTAAACAACAAAATTTGGAAAAATATGTCTACAAAATGTCATATGTATATCCCAAACAATAATAGTTGTTAGAAAACTGAGAGAGTTTTTTGTACATAAGGATGTTGGCAGAAATAACATATTTCAGTTTCTGAAAATCCATCCTCATTGGTTTGGAAACAATGTTTGAAGTCAATGTAGCATATAGCAAAAATCATAGTTTCAACTGATCATGATAAATGAATGGCGTGGATGTAGGAGATGACATGGAAGTTAGGGAATGGAGGATAACATAACTAGGAGTGCATGGGAAAAGGTCAAGGGAGGTAGATGGAGAGTAGGTGAGTGAGGTTTTTTTACTAGGGCTACCATCAGTGAGTAAATTTTTGAATGAGGACCTAGGTGGAATGACAAACATTTCTGAGCAAGACCCAAATATGAATATGAACAGACGAGTTTTGATCACTAATGGTAGTCTTCACATACTGACACTAACATCGGCCTTATTAGGGATGGAAGCTCCTTAGAGGTGTCAAGAACACCGTAGGCCAAGTGTCTAACCATGTTGGCTAATACGGTCAAAAAATTACAACCAAACTGAACAGTGAAAAACACATACTACAAACTCTAAACTAGATGTTGAAAGATGCTTGTCCAACAAGCCTATTGCACACTTATCCTACTCTAATCTATTGCAAAATCACTGAATCAAGTGATACTAAAGTTCCAAATGAACCAATCAAGCAGTTGTTGTAATGATGAGGTTGTTTGACGGTGCTTGAACCAGAACATAATTGGAAATTCCACCAGCAATATATACACATAATACCTCTCGCCCTGTAAAAGGAAATATGGTTTGTCATTCAACTTAAGGAAATATTCCATATATGCTGCTATAGGATCATAACAACCAGATTCTATCTGATGCCCCAACTCATTAACATATTCTCTCAACTAGAGATTGTCACATCCCTGCTGTAAATCAAAACATCTTTCAATCCAACCATCCAAGGGAAGCCTTACCTTTTATTCTTTGGGACGAGGGAGAGTTTCCAAGAATAGTTTAGGATCTTGGAAATCATATGATTCAATTTGAACATCCAATAGTTCAATTTCATTTTCTAATCTTTTAGTGACTAAACCAAGAAAACAATTTTTACCTTCACGTTTGAGTCAGCTTGATTTCAAACAACGAAATACTGATGTTGAAAAATTATGATCAATCTGAAATTCTGCTAACTCATTCCTTATGGTTAGTAATACTTCCCTCAATAAAGGATTTGTTGGATACCCTGTCATCAGTGATTACCATCAATGCTCAGAAATCTAGATTTTTTTGCAGTGAAGTCGCTTTGAACATTGAAGCTTGGGATCTTGAACAATGGAGTCGCTAAGCAGATGATTCAACCTTCTTGTGCCCAACTGATGTCCACCCATAACAATAGGATCTAAGTCATTGTCTCTCTTTCTTGGGGAAGGTAGAGCTTTCGTCCCCGGCAACGGCACCAATATGTTATCACTCCTCTAGATCTCCAAGGCTGAGAAAGAGTCTAGCTGAGGTAACCACAGACCAGTCCTTTGACTTGGTAGCTAGCCCTAATAAGCTGGAGAGGGCTCTCTCCAAAGGACCAAGCCAACATGGCTAGATAGATTAGGGTTTTAAGCTAGATGTAAAGTGCAGAGGGTTGTTTGATTTGATTTTGGTTGGGTAGTCACAAGGATGAGTGAATTAGGTGAGAGAATGAACTAGGTAAGGGAAAAGTGAATCTGAATTGCAGACATCTAACAGGGAAAGGTAGGCAAGGTACTTTAAAGTTCATAGTATAGTGATGAGATGGTTTAGAATAGTGAGATGCTAAAAAAAGCATAAGGGTCATGAATTCTTTTTAAACTGAAGAAATGAAACAATATATGATGATTTTCCCAAAACAAAGCATACAAAAATGAATTCTTCTTATCACACCTTGAAAATCAAACACAATTAGAGGGAAATGGATCATGAAAGGAACAAAACAATCACACATATGAAACTAAAGAAGAAACAAGATCAAAATACCATGCCATAGGAATCCCACCAAAATAGCTGCAACTTCATCCAATATATTCCATGCCAATGTCTGAAAGCTATTACAACATCCAAGAGAGTCCACCCATTTCTTACTTCAAATGATGAAGCATTTATACAAATTCTAAACTAAAACATCATGATAAAAATATCAAGATCTTTTTACATATATCCTAAACTATTTTGCACAAATAGAGAGGAAATGTAGGAAATTAAAAACTAATGTATCTACTTGGCACTATCATTATGGATTTTAAATGACAAGGAAGAGAAATTTGAATTTGATTTCAACTCTTAGTTGATGAGGTGGCTCACTGTCTTTGAGCATTTTCCTCCCGTAATTCTGCAAAATAAGGTCTAGTCATCCCTTTGTATATCTCAATCTGAGAAATATCTGTAAAACATGAGAGAGGTTATTGTATATAAATATCTTTTTGAGATAAACTTCTCTCCTTTTCCCAAAATTCAGCTCCAGATGTTCCCAATATACTCTGCAAAAAGGTTTTTGAAATAGGACTTTGCACAGTCTAAAAAATAGGCTGTAAATATGTACATGTATCTCTCATTTTATAATATCCATGTAAAATATGAAGTATGTTATTGTACTTTGACATATTAGGAACATAAAATGCTTCTAGTTTCACAAGACCCGTCTCTGATTAGCCACAATATGTTTTGCAAAAGTATGGCTAAACAACAAAATTTGGGAAAATATGTCTGCAAAGCATCATCTATAAATCCCAAACCATAATAGCTGTTAGAAAACTAAGAGAGCTTTTTGTACATGAGAATGTTGGTAGAACAAACGTCTTTCAGTTTTTGGAAATTCGTCCTCATTGGTTTGGAAACAATGTTTGAAGTCAATGTAGCGTATAGGACAAATCATAGTATCAAATGATCATGAGACAAATGAATGATGTGGATGTGGGAGATGACATGGAAGTTAGGGAATGGAGGGTAACATAACCAGGAGTGCATGGGAAAAGGTAAGTGAGGTAGATGGAGTGTAGGTGAGTGAGGTTTTTTTACTAGGGCTACCATCAGTGAGTAAATTTTTGAATGAGGACCTAGGTGGAATGACAAAATAAATTTAGCGAGACCCAAATATGAATATGAAAAGAGGAGTTTTGATCACTGATGACAGTATGCACATGTTGACACTAACATGAACTATCCAACCTCCTGCTTTACTATGGAGCTTGTGATAATTTATTCAACCCCTTGTTTTACTATGGAGCATGTGGGAATTTATGAGTATTTTAGCAATAATTTTTTTATTTTTTATTTATGTTAGTGAACGAAAAGAGATACTTTATCTTTTGGAATATGATTAATAATATCTTTATAATATCTTATTCTCCTTGACCCCATATATAGACACACACACACACACATACACACTTTTATCATTATTTTGCTTTCATAAAGTGATTGCTTTTTTTATTTCACAATGATTTACCCAAGACTTAGCATCTTTATGCCTCCTTTGGGTGAGGAAGAGTAGGTATAACTCCTATTTGAAGTAATTTTAGGATACTTCTTATCTTCCAAGATATTAATGTTGTTCACATATTATGTTCTGTACCTACTTATAGTTCTTTTCTCAATGGAGGAAAGATTCACTTCTATGAGGAAGATAGGATAGAATGTGTTTGCTTTAATTTTGAGATTTAGAGTTATAAAACACTATTGACTCAAGTTTGAACTAATTTTAGGATTCATTTTTGTCTTCTATATTATTTATCTTGTTCTTATATGTTAGGTACCCACTTATAGTTGTGTTCTCAATGGATAAAAGGTTCACTTCTATTTGGAAGATAGGATACTCCTTTTATTTAGGGCTCCACCCATCAACCCCTAAGAAAGATTAGCCCACTTACAACCCCAACAAAAAATATATCATATTCCAATAGGTAATAAGAAAAAGACCTTTATTTTTCATTGTATATCTGTCTAAAATCTCTTAAGTAATAAATTTGTTACAAAAAAACCTTTGTAAATAATCTTTTTAACAATATTATGGATCACCACATAATCAAAATATTATCACTCATTTAATAATTAAAATTCTATGTATGTATTTTTTTGCTTTCTTTGCTATTTTGTTTGAGTCTTAAGATGTCGGCATGCTTAACCTCTGGTTTGAGAAACCACAACCTAGGGATTTAGGGTCATTTAACCTGTGAAAATAATCAACAAATCACATTTAGCATGGGCCACACCAACCAAGCCACAGAGTTTCCATAACTTTCACATCACAAAGTGCCTTAACGATATACCCATCATTGTCTATTCTACATAGTGTCATATTTATAATTGTATATTTTAATTGAATTTTATAATATTTTTAATTAAATTGATCAATATAATTATTTATCAATATTAAATATTAATAAAAACATAATTAATTTAAGGTGTAGTCAAGTCAAATGGTTAGCTGAGAAAGTTTAGTTGCATTCGAGTCTTGAGAGTACAGTTTCTTAGCAAGAATCTTTTTATATCCCCGATGAGCTAAGATTTTCATTGAACCCATAAAATGAGTGACATAAGGAAAATGTGAAATTATGATATTTTTTCAATTATGTTCCAATCGACCTTATTCCCTACTCATATTCGGGTAGCTCAACCCATCTATGGATCCCAGGCGAGTAGATGCCACATGAGCCTAGTGTCCTAGTAGAGTAGCCAAACCTTAGTTAGAGGCAATATTATTTATCCAAAATAGTAAATTAGATGGTTTTAGAGATTATGTTCAACTCAAATTCTTGCCATGGCCGAGGAATTCTATATGAAAGTGAAAAAGTGAACGTCTATATGTGAATGTAATATATAAATGGATTTATTGTTACAATGGACAAAGAATCATAAAATCTAGGGACACGGTAAACGTCTCGTAAGAATATGTATGAGGGAATGATTACTCAAAAAAAATGGAATAGGTAAATGCTAACTTAGGTTTAGCATCCAAATATTGTATGGCCTCATGATCTCCTCCTCCATCCATGACCTACAGCTTTAAATCCTGTTACCTAACAACTATTCTCTCACGGTGACAGAAGTCCATGAAGTCAATGTTGCGTTATGGAGAGACAGGTATGGATATTTCTTTTTGAAGTTGACCAATAGCTTTGTAATAAATTATCAATAAAATTTCCTTCCTTTCATCTTTGTTCTTAATTTAAATCATTATGAACATGTCCCTGTTTCGTGGACTTCCAAAGCTGAACCTTGGTTTTAAACAATCGTCACTTGGATCGAGAATTCTAAACAATTTTGTGTACTCTTTCAATTCAAAAAAATTGAATACTCGGTCATTCTTATCATAAATCATGCCTCTGTAATTTGTATCAAAAACCCAAACTTCGTCTTGTTCTAGTAGAAATAGTTCTCTTTATTCTGGATATTGTCCTGCTACGATAGATGTAATGTGTAAGATTACAAGGCTTGACATTTCTTCGACTATCGATGAATTTTTGTTATAACACATATCAGTCACTTTGACTATCAATGAATTATTGTGATGATTATAACACATATCGACAATGGGCTTGTCACTATGTGGTGATATTTTTCCATAGAGTCACAATGGAACAAGATAGCAGCAGTTATAAACTACAAATATTATGTTCAGGACTATGAGAAATTTTCTAACAGGTGTTAAATACAAAGTTAAATTCTCGCAAATTATATTCCTGAAAAATATTTGGAAGCTTTGTATCATCTTTGTCATCGCACCACTCTCACCTTCGCATGCTCTCGAAATAATCGATGGATGAAGAAACTCCCTCTATCGTCTCTTCCTCTTCTTCTTGATGATGAGGTTGTTTTTCCTCGAGAGACTCCATCACCTACTCAAATGGGGGAAAGTGTGAGCTCCCGACAGAAGGTATGTTTGACTCTAGCAATAGCATCTCATACCTTTGCTTATTATTTATGTGTTCTTCCATTGCTATGTAGCAATAGCATCTCATACGTTGCCCTCTTATTTATGTCCTCTTCCATTGCTAAACTTTTGAGAGTGGGAAATCACTAAATAAGTAAATCATTTGTTGGGTTCCACACCCTACACAAAATATATGTTAGGAAAGAAAGTCTAATTCTCAGATCCACATCTCTAAACATTTTGTTACACAGGACAAAACTAAAATCAGGGTTTATTTGACATTTGATTTCAGTTTAGTTTTTACTTTTAATTTGATTTTTCCTTAATGTAAATTAGTTTCACAATTAGTTTTCACTTTTAATATCTCTCCTTTTTAAGTCATAAAAAAAGTGTGTGCTAACCACACAAGTGAAGTACATGTGAACAAATGCTACAAGGGATTTTTTTAAGGGATTAAAAAAAATGTAGAAAAGCATCGAAGAAAGGGGGAGATCCAATAATGAATCTATTGAAGCTTAAACATAGCAACAACAAAAAATCAATGGATTTAATGGAAGAATGCAGAAAAATATTCAAAAAATGTAGATATTCAATAATACTAAATTGGTTGAAGATTGAATATAATACTTTTTTAGTATAAGGGAAGATTTTAATAAATGGTTGGTTCAAAGTAATCCAAAAACAAAATATTTAAGTGAGATGGACCCCTATTATATCCCTAGGATAAGTTTTTACTTTGTGTTATTTGAGGAGAGAAAAATGGATTGATTTCTTGAACATAACAATAATAAGGAGAAGAGGAGGAAGAATTGAACACTTCCTCTTCCTCTTCTCGCTTCTTTTCGAAAATAATGATTTTGTCATTTTCCTAGGTTACAACCTCTTTCTTGATACAAGAAACCATAGTCTTTTAATGCATTTGATTTAGAATTAGCTTATCAAAATGGTGTGTTGGATGAGATTGGGCTTCTCTAGCCTTGTTTTCAGCCCTTAGAGATTGTAAAGCTCCAAATCTATTAGTGGAGTGAGATGGCTATTAAAATTAAAACCTATTGGTAGGATGATATTTCTTAGACAAATTATTCTTAAGTTTCCTTGAAATTTGTTGGAATGCTCCTTGCTTATTATTAGATTGAGAAAATGGCTTTGGGATAGGAGGAAGCTCAAATACTAGAGCCTTAGGACAATTTTTCACAAAGTGATGATACTCATGGAAATAATTACATTTAAAAGGGACTTACTCATAATTTAAGGCTTGAAGATTAATCCAAGCCTTCAAGTCATGTTCAATGGCCTTATAGAGTATTTTTGCAAAATATGTCCCAACATTAATTCTTGAATATGGGAATTTATATTCCTTGACCTATGAAGAAGTAATATGGTAACCCAATTTGTCTCCAATAAATGTAAAAATACCATCACCCTAGCAAACGAGGGTAAGATTTGGCAATATCATCCATACATGCACATAAGAAATCATGTTGAGGTTAAAATATAGAGTTCATTAAGTGAGAAACATTCCCCTTGAGCCCATGAAATAATCCCTAAATATAAATATTATATCCATATCTTCCTTTTCATAAAAATCAAAAATATAATAACCTTTACCATAGTATAGATCACCAAAGAGTTCAAGATTTTTCCAATTGTAAGATATCTAGTCCAAAATAGAGTTATAACAAGGTCGAAGGTCAATGAACTTATCAATCAACCTTTTTTTTTAAGATGACGAACATTCTTGTTTGTTGAAGAAGAAAACCCTAAGTCAGGAGAAGAATTATATCTACCCTTCTTACAAATCTACTCGGTTCAAGGAATTTTTTATTCACTGAACCAAGAGGTAGAGAGATATGACCTGCCATCATGGAATTGGAAAGAACACCCATTAAACATGAATTAGAGTAACTTTATCTTCAATAGTTTGTCACTAAAATGTGGTACATACATATGGTAAGGGGTCCATGAGGGGTACAAAATAGGTGTGTTAAACCATATGTATGTCAATATTTACATTGAAATCAACACATTTTCATTATATATAAATTGAGTAATTAGGGGCTCTCTAGATCATGATCTCTTGTATATCCACCTCAATATTTGTGAATAACTATCTAAGACAAATTCCTAATTGTAGGGAGTGTACTACCATAAAGGGGTAGTTAGATGTAGAAATAAAACTAAACACCATAAAATGGGGACAAGAAGGATGTGCCATGACTAACAACCTAATGGGTTTGGACTACTAGCAAGATAAATAATTGTATGTCAATCATCTCATCATGGCCAAATAAAATACATCAATCATCACACTTGTGGTTCACGTCGATAGTCACAGTTCGTAAAAGTGGTAAAAATAATTTGGGTTTGCTGTAGAGAATCTAAGGTGTAAAAGTGAACTCCAACTTGGGGACATGTGGTCATTTTGAGAGTCCATGAGAACTATAGAATATCCATAAACCTATGACACCTTAAGAATTCTCACCAAATGGATATTAAATAAGGGAGATTTAAAGACATGAGCACCTTGTGCCTTCAAAGGGAGAAATAATTCCATCGATAAATGAAATTTTATGAAGCACATATTACGAATTCTCATATAATTTCATATAAGGTTCGGAATTTCTTCCTTTTATTAAAAGTAAAATAAAATTTTGAACTCAATAAAATGAAACACATAGATAACAAAGGACATAAAGCTTACTATATTACAAACATGTCTTATGCTCATAAGGCATCGGATATCACCTTGATAGAACATTTTAGAACTTTTCCATGAGCAAGGGTAGATTATTACCATTCAAACAGATTAGATAGAAATATTTATAACTCACAACATATATAATTTTTTAACGACCTAACCAAGTAATTTCAAAGTTTTGTTTACCATCCCTCTTGATTCTTTTGTTCCAAAGAAAGAAAACATTTCCCTTCTAGAAACTTCATTTGTGAGCCTCCATGTTGAACTTCTTCTTTGTATTTTGTTGGATTTGTACCAAATGATAAAAGGGAATAAGTATTTCAATTAGGGAGCCTATGACATATTATGTTCTCTAATGTGATATTAAGAAATACCCCTAATTTTAGTAGATATTGAAAAATACCATTGAAATTCATTTTTTTAAATATTCATCCCCATATATTTACATGATTTTAAAAACACCTATTTTTACTAGATATTTTAGGTTTCCAATTTTCCATTGATTTTTTAAGTATACCTTTTTATTTATACCTTGAATATAGAAACATGATAGAACACAACTCACAAACAATTAGTATAAGAATAACTACTAGACTAAGACCTAAATGGTAAAATATCATGTAATGAGGGAGCTGGAAAAACACTTCTAAATGAAACAACGAGAGTAGTTATAGATAATAATGAGGATTTATCACACATAAACTCACATATATATCGGCATGTGATTGAACTTTATTTTAAGGTAAACCTTCTATTTACAATGTACTTTGAATATTGATTTATACGGTTAGTTACCCTTATAGAATGTTTGCTTCTTGGCAATAAATTTTTAAAACTATAGAAATATGGATTTACAAAGTTGTTACCCTTATAGAATATTTGCTTCTTGACAATAATTTTTTTAAAATATGGAAATATGGATTTACAAAGTTAAAAGCCTAGCAAAAAATTTTGATGCCATATTTGTACAAAATAAAATTAATGAGACCATTTTAAGAAGTTGAAAGTAAATTTTTTTTATTCATATATTCCAAATATTTTTTTATAAAAAACCAATCCTATATTTACTATACTTAAAAACCATTCTTATTTTTACATAAAATTGTGATGCACTTGTAGAGCCTCTAACCTACACCTCATCATTCACTATTATCTACTGTTTTTCATCACCTATCTCTCTCTTTCACCTCATTTTCCCTATTAAACCACCCAGATCATTACATTAG
>APFE030780063.1:295560-313459 GCA_000404065.3 Pinus taeda | reverse complement strand
ATTTGAGTGAATTTGTTTGTTGAGGTAGAATGCCGATGTTGAGAACTTTGATTATTTGTTGTAGTGTTGATCTTGCAGCTATGTGGTGTGCTTGCTTTATGTATGCGATATTAAATGAAATTATTGATGTGTCACAACAAGACACAGATCAAAAGGCAAAAACATGAAGCCATAAAACACATGCGCCATCAAGCACACATAGTGTACCTTAGATCCCCTTATTCAATTTCGGGGGGATCTAGGACACATCAACACCCAAAAAAAAATGATATCTTTATTAATCACTGAGTACATCTAAAGCAATGATAATGCCAAAACTAGATCAAAAATTGAATAAGGGGAAATCAGGATATTAGTTTTGGGAGACCTCCCTTATTTTCTCTGCCACATTCATCCTGGATTTGTCATAACGTTTTTATACTTTTGTCAATTGTTCCTTTACCAGTCTCAATTCAGACACTTGTAGCTTTAATTCTTCCATGGCTTTTATCAGTTGTTCTATAGTCATAGTAGCACTGTTGCCTGGTGTTGTTGTTGTTGTTATACCTGTGATTATTTCTGCTGTGGATGCTAGAACAGTGGGAGGCAATGCAGTTACAAGTGTGGAGGGGGCAGTAGTGACTGCAAGGATTACTTCAGGTGGATGGGAGGTTGACTCTCCCTGCTTTTCTTTTCTTTCTTTCTCCAATGCCTGCTCCGTATCAGTTAATCTCTCATTGGGTTTCATGAGCAAGTGCATCATTTCCTCTTTGGATTTCTGCTATACAACTTCCGCGATCTGTGGATGCATGAAAGGAGGGAGTTTAAGTTGCTTCCTCGGAGTAGCAATATATTCCTCTTTCTTCTTCATTAATGCCTTTATGCCCTTAGCATCTTTGGGATCATGTCCCAGTTCGATGAGAATCTCCTCCAAATATTTTATCCTGTTGTCCTTAGCAAGAGAAGAGGCTTTCTCCAAATCTAGTTGAGCAGAGGTATTGTCCAAGAAGTTTTGTAATTTATGAGCCAACATTGCTTTATCAGTTAGTGTGGAGTAGACCATCTCTCTAATCTGTTTATGCAGCTCAATCTGGTCCATGGGATGAATATCCTTGGCTATGACCTCGAGATTTGTCCTGATGTAATCAACTGTTGATTGTGGTTGCTACACCTTGGGCTTATGTGAGCTAGTTGATGTTTCCACCACTGGGAAGTCTGTTGGCTGACTATCTTTTCCCCTCTTAGACTTTCCGTTGTTTCTTCAAAGATTTCCTCTTTTGACAGAGGATTGAGTATTTGTATTTTTTCCCTTGGTTGTTTCGTAGGTCCACTGATCAGTGTGGCGTCTTCCCTGTCTCTCTTCTTGCCTCTTTCCTCATTTAGAGGAGTCTGCAATGTAGGAATCTCTACTGCTTTGGTTTGGACTAGAGGAGTTTGCCCCTGCTGAATAGTCATTGCTAGCTGCTTTGTGTATGCCACTTCCTTGCCCTTGGAAGACCCTGTAACTGGCGTGTTGGTTTCTTGTACAGGTTGCTGAGAAGTTCCAGTAGAGGATGTACCAACTCCTATTTGTTGAGAAAGCTTGAAAGATACTTGTCCAAAAGAGCCCAGGTCAAGGGTTTTTTCAAGGTCTTTCATAGCTTTTTCCATTTTTTCTTTCTCACTAATTTCTTTTATTAATGAACCCTCTACCCACTCATTCCAATTAGCAAACTATTCAATTTTAGGGATCCTATGATGTACATAAACGGGTAGCCTATTTCTTACTTTTCTGTCACTTATAAAGCTATTTGGGTCATATGGCACCCATCAAAAACTCTTCTTCAATTTAAGGTGTTCCCCTAATGTCTTATCAACATCTTCCCATGCCTCCCTCTTATGGATGACAAAAGGGCCTAACTGGTTTTTTATTCTCAGATGAGCCTTTTTCTTTGCATTACAAAAGTGGGTTAAATCTACATTGATAAGCTAACTGAAATACTCCAATGCAAATAATCTCATGGACATATATCTAGGCAATTTGAATGGGCAGATTTCACATCCGTATATTCTGACTTCCGTGTGATTTTGGTAGAGGTACCAATCACCTATCTTGTACTGTCTGGAAAGCTATAAAATCTTCTTTATATCACCAGAGAGCCTAGGAGGAGGAGCTCCTATCAATAGAGTGGAGGTTGGATGTACAAAAAAGTCAATGAATTCACAATAGGTATAAGGGGATTCACAGACATTGTGGAAAACTGAGGTCCAAAATATCACAGACCTCTGCTCTCCTTTGGAATCCATTTTCCTGATGGGAAATGAAAAGATATCTGGCTAATAATATAGCAGAAGGTGGTATATGAATGAGTTGTATTTGAAGAATCCTTCTCTGTCTTGGTTTATGAACTGATCATGGATCTTGTTAGCAATAAAGGTGGCATAGTCATACTTGACAGCAGGGGGCTGTTCTGGGGTAAATATTGATAGTAGAACTAGGGTGATCTCATCAACAAATTCACTGGTCTTAAATGCCAAGATGAAGGATATCATATCAATAATGAGTCTACCTGCTTCATTGAACTAGGTATGCAAATAGGGAGGTGGGCCTTGGGGCTAGCGATCTGGTTTCATGAATATTTGAGTAATATGGGTTATTTCTGAATTGGGCAATTGATGGCCTTGCTCAAGTAAAAATTCCATGGAAAGAGGAGCAAGAGGCTGAGTGGGATGGAAGTGTAACATATCATTGATAGATTCAACAGTTATGTAAAAAAGGATAGTTCGGAATGGGGTCATAACTACTTTACTGACAGGGTCATAGTTGGCACAACATTGGTGAATAATGTATGGGAAAACATTGACTGAGGGAAGGTAATACACGGGAAGATTAGATTCCCATATTCCATAGATATCATAGTTGCTCAGATAACTATTCCTAATTTGGCAAAATGCCTGGAGGTGGTTCATGTCACAAGATAACTCTTTTATTTGAAAATCTCTGTCAGCCAAGGTTAAATAATCCAAGACTTTATGAGGTGCATTGAGGGGTGCAACGTTGAGGGCTACGGAAGCATCCATGTTTGGTTCTTGTGTTTTCAAACTGGAGGTCATGCTTTTGTGGAAAATATGGGAAAAAAAATAGTTCTGGATGTATTTGTATGAGAGTAACATACTTTTTTTACTTGAATTTGTCTTTTTTGGGTAAAATTCACAGAGACAAAAACGAAATTACTGGTTTGGGAAGTGAATTGGAGTAAATACTTGTTTTAGACATGAACTGTGTACTTCGCAGGTTGCAGGATGAGCTGCAGAGCAGGATGCTGGAGTTTTTTTGGCCGGGTGCCGGACTGGACGTGAATCGCAATCAACCAGACATATTTTGCATGAAAACAATTCACAGAGAAAATGGGTGAAAATGACATTTTATAGTGGTTTTAACAAAATTTTGGCTTTGGCAGGGCTTTTGGCATTTATTGCATGGATGATGTCACAGCGATGGGCCATTTTGTCTTGAAAAGGAGGGTGGTAAGAGGTTTCCTCCCACACCACTTTGGGGTCGGGTACTTTTGGGCGGGGAGGTAGCAATCACAGCGGGAGCGTGACACGTGGCAAGGGTACGGGAGAAATGCAGCTGGCTCCCCGGGACTTAACATGCGGCCAGGTGGGGGGTCACAATACGATCGTGGGCCATTGGATGAGCGGGCCCAGATCTGACGGTTAACGGAGGTCGGAGATGGCGGAAGGTTAATATGTTGGGCCCGACACAATAAAATGTGTTTTTTAATGGTATTAGGGAAAATTTGATTGGTCGACGGAGTTTGGTTATAATTAACCCGAGTGGTTAATTATCCCAAATTTTGCGAGCAAAAGTTATTAAAAGGTTCCAGATAAACCTTTAATCCTGATGGACATATATATGGTTATAGTTTAATCGGGGGCAGGATTAATAATGTTTTTTGGTGTTTTTGCATATTAACATAATACGGGAAGGGGAATTGATTATATGGGATTTAAATAATAAAGGTTAATTTGTTAATATGGAAGAAATGAATCGAGCGCTAAGTTATAATGTTGAAAACTCAGGCGTAAAGGGGAAAAAGGGGTATTATGTGATATTTGTACAAATTTCCTACGTAAAAAGGAGTTTTACTTGGCCTTTTTTATGAAATGAGATGGAGTGATTTGGGTGGCATTTAAGTAGATCTTAATATATTTTGGGGAAGTTAGTGAATGACTAGGGAAAGGATGAAGGGGAGTTAGTCATGAAACTCTCCCTTGTTTGAGCTGCATCAAAATATCTGCTTTTCACTTGTGGTGGGACTGAAAGTTAACATATTTACACAATAAATCACAAGTCACATTCTGCAACACCATTCTGCCTACCCAACCTACTTTGCCTAACATTTTTTCTTCTTTTCTTTGGGTGCACTTAGACTGGCAAACCCTTATCACCTTCTTTTCTTTTCTTGGCAATCCTACCTAAGTCTACACTTATAACCTCCCAAGGCTCATATTTAACTGTTGAGCTCCTTTGCTTCTCTACCTATCTGCCAAGATTGAACAGTTTGGACATATTCTATTCTCTATCTCTAAAACAAATAAATTCAGACATGAACTAGCCAAGATTAAGCTATTTGGCCATTCATCAATTGAGGCATGAGTTAACAAATTGCATACAATCAAATTATTACTAAAAATAGAATAGTAGTGGCATTTTGGACTTGCACACTTGCCTGGTATTTTTGTTTGGGGTTCATTTCTTTCACTTTTTTGACTATTTTATTCTTCTTACCCTTTGATTTTTCTTTTAGGGCATACCCTCTTTACATTTTTTAAAACTTTTGATTTTGACAATATGGAAAACCTTTGCAGCGAAACAAAAAGGTATGAACATATTAGAGCTCATCAATGTCAATCATGAAATATGACACCTATTGGTATAGGAGCATAATAGTGGCTCCACTTGGGGATGGCTTTCCTTGGTAGAAATTCAAGAACAGCAGGTCGGATGGCCTTCTCCACAATTTTGACTATGCTCTGAAATATCTTTCTATCGGTTGCTTTATTATACATATGACAGTTATATTTATGAAGCTTAGGGCCTTCTCTTTGGGCTTCAACTTCAGCAATTTGCTGTCCATTCTAAACTGGAATATTACTAAGGATCTAGTATATACATGTTAAGGAAAAAATACATCAAACAGTTGGATCAAAGTAGTGCTTCAACATCTAACCATTAACTGGTCCTTCTTCTATTTCAGTACCATCTAGGTTCTTCATAAAGTATGTATTGTTTCCTTGTGAGGCATGGATAATAAAAGGTCCCTTCCATAAGAAGTCAAACTTCCCATGTTTTCCTTTGTCTTCTCTCCTGGAATTCCATTTTAAAACTTTGTATTCAATATAGAAATATTCTGCCTTAGTCCTCTTATCAAACATCTTCTTGAGCTTTTCTTGTAGCACTTGAGATCTCTTATATACCTCTTCTCCAGTTTGCTGCAAATGAACGGTCTAATTTATTCTTCTCTGAATGTCATTGGGTTCTGCCTGAGCTTCTTGCAGTAACTTTATTACAGGGACTCCCAAAGATGAAGGAAATATAGCCTCCATGCCATAAACTAACTCATAAGGGCTAGTTCCAATAGATCTCTTTATAGTTAATCTGTCTGCCCATAGTGCATTTGTGAGTTTCTTGTGCCAGTTTTTCTTGTTTTCTTCCAACATTTTCTTAATAATATTGATCAGAATTTTATTGGAAGACTCAGCTAAACCATTACCTTGAGGGTAATAGGCTGTGGAATGGCCTAAAATGATATGGTTTTTATGACAGAAACTTATCATTTTCTTGGATTTGAAAGAAGGAGCATTGTCAGTTATGATCTTTTCAAGACAGCCAAATCGATATAGTATGTTGGTTTCTAGGAATCTTATAATCACCGTATCATTGGCTTGTCTGGTAGGAATGGCTTCTATCCACTTGGTGAAATAATCTGTGGTAGTGAGGATCCATTTATGTTAGCCAGAAGATGGAGGACGGATTTCGCTAATGAAGTCCAAACCCCATTGTTGGAAAGGCCTTTCTGTGGAAATTGGTTTAAGGGGTAAAGGTAAAAGCTTCCTCTTGCCTTCAAAAATTTGACATTTATGGAAAGAAGTGACAATTTTTTTCACATAAGAAAACAGGGTGGGCCAATAAAATCCAGCCCTTATAATTTTATCTGCAGTTGATTTCCAATAAAGATGTCCACCACAGTCCCTTGCATGAAATTCTTTGAACAGTTTGTCAGCTTCATCTTTTATTAAAAAATTCAATAGAATACCTTCATGATTTTCCAAAATAAAGCATTATCTAAAATACAGAATTTTGAAGCTTTCATTTTTAAAAACCTTTTCTTTGTTCTGGATAACCTTGGAGGAGCTTGTAGGTTTAATAATACATGAATTATATCAGCATACCAAGGTGATTCTAAGAAGGCATGATTGATTTGTGGAGTCGCCATCTCCTGTTCATTATCCAGTTCATTGATATCAAGGGCTTGAAAGTTTGTTTCAGTCATGAGTTTAGCTAATCCTTGTCCTTTTATAAGCTTTGTGGGTTTTATTTCAATATCATACTCCAAAATATTAGCTATCCATTTGCCTCGTTTGCCTTCAATTCCCTCCTAATTCAGGATGTGTTTGACAATAGCACTTGGTACATAAGCTATTACACGGGAGTACAATATATAAACTCTAAAGCCTTTAATAACTTTCACAAGTGCATAGGCTTGTTTTTCCATGATTTGGTATTTTAGCGGTGCATCTCTAAGTGCTTTACTGAAAAGGCTATGGGTTTTTCACATCCTTGATCATCTTTTTGTAGTAAAACAGCAACAATGGTGTGTTTTGATGCAATTCAAAATATCATGAAGTCTCTATCAAACTTTGGACTTGTAAGGACTGATGTTTTAGTCAAAGCCATTTTAATTTCTTCAAATGCTTGTTTGGATTCTACTATCCATTTAACCTTTGAATCCTTTTTTAACATGTTGTTTAGCAATCTAATTAATTCAGATAAATTAGGTATGAATCTTCTTAAAAATTTGATATTCCCTAGGAAAGCTTGAAGTTCTTTGACATTTCTGGGGTGAGGTACTTGCAGAATGGCTTGTATACTATCAGGATCAATTCTAATGCCATGTTTGGAGATGATGTGGCCTAACAGTTTGCCTTCTTCTAGACCAAACAACGATTTCTTACGGTTTAATGAGATGCCATACTTTTTGCATTTTAAAAAAACTTGCCTCAAATGATCTAGATGCTGCTGATCTGATTTAGAAAAGACAATACGGTCATCCAGATATATAACTAGAAAATCATGAATCTCCTTTGCAAAAGCTATATCCATTGCTCTTTGAAAAGTTTCCCTTGTGTTCTTAATCCCAAATGGCATCTTAATGTATTTGAAAGTTCCCCATGGTGTTGTAAAAGTAGTTTTTTCTTGGTCTTCAGGATGGACTAGAATCTGGTTAAAACCTGAGAACCCATCCAAAAGTGAGATCCTAGAGGCACCTACTACTCTTTGTAAAATGTGGTCTATCTTGGACAAGGGGTAATTGTCTTTCAAAGAAACCTTATTCACATTCCTTACATCAACACACAACCTGATTTCCCCTATTTTCTTCCTAGTGGGTACTAGATTAGACACCCACTCTGAAAACCTGATAGGAGCAATTATTCATGCTTCATACATTCATTTGATTTCTTTTTCAATTAATGGCAGTAGTACAGGGTTAATTCTTCTGAGCTTTTGTTTGAATGGTTTTTTATTTTCCTTGAGGGGTATTGTATGTTGAATCATAGAGGTGTCATAAGATTTCAGATCTTCATAGCTCCAGGCAAAAACATCATGGAATTCTTTGAATAGTTCAACATATTTAAGCTTTTGATCAGGGGGCAAAGTTTTGGATAATTTTATCATTTTCGGATTTTCCTCGATTCCTATGTTACAGTCTTCAATGTCTATTTTTAGAGGCTTCATTTTGAGTTTCCTTGGGATATCATTAGAATCAAAGAAATCTTCCAAGGTAGTCAATCCTTTAGGAAAATGATTATCTTTTAAATCAATAATTTTAGATTCTGCTTCGATAATCTCATCGATGTTTGTTTCTTTCAGATTCTGTATTTCTTTATTGGTAAATTTTGTTGGATGAAGCATTTGATTTGCAATCTCTGCTGAAATGTTTGTTTCTATTTTATCCTTTTGATCAATCATGCTAACAATATCTAAGTCTATAGCTGTACTAGAAAACTCTTCCTCTAGAGTTAAAAAATTGTTGATCTCAATATCATTATCAAACACTTACCAGTTTTTTACATTATCAAGTATGGCTAGCCTGTGTCTAATCTCAGCTATGAAGTGATGATTAGGTTCAAACAGTATTTTACAAGTGCTGGCAAATGTTTCTAAGCTATGAGCATGCAAATTATGTTTCCTTGGAATTTTGGTAAGTTGTGTTTCAAGAAATGTGTTGAGGATGTCAATTGTTGCTCCTCTATAAGCTCTCAGTCTGGGATCAATTGCGAGGAAGTTTACTTTTATCGGTTGAATGACTAAATCCGAGTCTCCCAAAACTAATATCCTGATTACCCCTAAACTTTTGACCAATTTAAGTCCTAGTAACAGGGCTTCATATTCAGCCATATTATTGGTGCATTTAAAGTTTAACTTGTAAGCATGACCTTCAGCATGATCATTTTCTAGATTATGCACCGAAATTCCAGCTCCTGCTCCTAGTTTGTTAACTGAATCATCAAATTCTAAGTACCAAAGGGTTTCATGTTCGTAGTCAGTATCAGGAGTCTTAGTGATTTGCTTTATGGGAAGATATATTTCTTTAGTTCCAGCTAATTTCTCTTGATTGTCTGATGTATCACTATTCTCAAAAATTTCTTGAATGTGAACATTAGAGGTTTCGTTGAGATTTCTTCTTGTTCAAATGTTAGAACTTTGACATCAGCTAGAGGATCAATTTCAGCATTGTAGAGAATGAAGGAGTCCATGTCAGAATGCATGGAGTAGATGGGGAAATTATACGGTTTCTCTTGACTACTCACTACATATTTCATTAAAGTTTCTCGGTATAACTTCTTTGGTTGACCAAATATTGAAATAGTAGCATAGGACATGTCTAACTGTAATGATCCTTGAAGCTTTACACCCCAAGACCTAGACAATAACATGCCATATTTTGGTGGAATATCAGCTACCACTATGTCCATTAAAATGGTTTTGGTAGGGTATTGAACTAGCGATACACATTAATCTTTGATCAGTCCTAGACATCTGACCTGGCTTGAGTCAAAACAGAATAAGTCCTTGTATGGCCTGGTAATATCTAGTTCCAACTTCTCCATTACAGATTTAGGCATTAAGTTGTGAGAAGCATCAGAATCAAACATGGCGTTATGAAGTATTTTATCATGTATGTTCAAACTTACGTAGAAAGGAGGAAGACCTCCATTTATTGATTTTCCGTTTACCTCAGGGCCGAAAATTAATTCAGGCTGGTCATCAAAAAGATATACTGAATCTTTGTTTACAGAAATTTGGAGTGATCTGCTAATTTGATCTTTGTAGACATCATGCTTAACCAATTATGACAATGGAACAACTATCTTTAATTTGCCTATTTCAGTCTCAAGATTAAAAAGTTTTCATTTTGGGTTTTTGTATTTTGGACAGTGGGAATCTCTTTTTTTGTCGTATTTTCTGTGTTTTTGTCCTTTTCAGAGGTGATGTTATGGGCTGAAGTGGCTTCCAAATCAATTTCAGAAGGTTCTTCTACATTTCCTTTGGGAGGAATGGAAGTGGAAGGTTTTCTGTTAGGTTGTTGATCGTCCGATACATCTTTAGTTGTTGGTTTATTTGGATTAGCACTTATTCCAGCAGGGGTTTGTATAGGGGGTTTGTTGATTTTAATTATGTTAGGCTACTTAGCATCTTTCTGCTTAATGGTTTCATGGAAATCTATTCTTCTGCTTCTCAGATTTTATTGCTTATGGACTTCATAAATGGTTGTATCATATCCTTCCCTAAAATCAAATGACTCACCTGACTGTGTTTGGAATTTTTCAAGAGCGTGAGCTTCTTGGTCTTCTTGGGTTAAGAAAACTTGTTGTTCATTACTGAGGCCCATTAAGTTGATTTGAGTGTCTTCTAGTGGTTCATCAGAGGTTGAGGCTTCAGCAAAATTTTCTTGGAATAGGGGCCTAATGTTTTGGTCAGGCCCAGATTTTCTAGTATTAGGGTTTTGATTTTTCCTAAAATTTGGATTTCTCCCAACATTACATGGTTGACCATCCCAAGATGATTTCCTCTCAATTGTTTCTACTCTATCCCCAAGTCTATCCATTCGTTTAATAATAGCATCTAATTTATGTTCAAATGCGGAGGGTTCTTCCTTAAACAGTATTCTCCTTTCAGCTCTGGGTCAAGTTCATTTAGAAATGAGGTTGGCCTCAACACTGACAGCTATACTCTGCATTTCTTCTAGGTCTCGAGGAGCTCTTTCCCTAAGTTGATATGCCATATCAAAGTCGAATGCATTAGGGAATTTAATCAAATCCAAATATGGAGGAGGTCTGAGATTTTGAGGAATAGCATTGCAAACATTGTTGAATTTGGTATAGTAATCTTGGACAGTTTCTTGGGCACCTCTTTTCAAGCCTTCATATTCTAATAAAATGTGGAGAGGATCTTTCTTCTTTTCCCATCTATTCAAAAAGCTCTGATAGAGAGCTTGTAAGTCATTGATACTATTTGCAGGGAGTGCTCTAAACCATGTTCTAACATCTCCAGTCAAACTTTAAACAAAAATTATCATTCTAACATCATCATCATCAACCTCATATATTTCAAAATAATCTGTCATTTTTTTAGTATGTTGTTGAGCTGTATATGTGCCTGTACCATCAAAAAGAGTGATTTTGCTTTGATAGTCTTGGGGAATAAACCCTAGATTGGCAGGTAAGTTCAGAGGAGCATATCTGTTTGCCATGTTAATAGGAATATATGTGACAATTGGTGTAGTAGGGAGAACAACAAGGATATGGACAGCGGATGGAAGAGTGGAAGGGGTAGCTTGAGGTTGGGAAAAGTGAGGTGTTGATGGTGAACTTGGAGAAGGGGTAGTAATCACAGGAAAATTTGGTGTTTTCTCAGAGGTAAGCTCATTTTGAAAGGAGCTTTGCAGATGTATGTCAAGATGTGGAGCAACAACTTCAAGCTGAAATTTTCAAGGAATATTGGATCTTGAACTGTGTGGGTTAACCCAGATTCAGAAAAGGTCTCAAATGAAGAGTTTTCAAGATAGTTAGCAGAAGGTTCGTCCTCAAGGTGAATCGACCTCACAGGACAAGATTTTGATCTGGATAAAGGTCGAGAAATAGTAGAATTTTCTGGGCTCTTTTGTCTTCTAAGCATTTTAGGAATCAGATTAGGATTTTCAAACATAGGTGGTGGGTTTGGATCAAGGTGTGATCTGGTGTAATGAATCCATTCTGAAGCCAGGCTTGTAGCTGTATTTTTTGTTTTTGTGAAATGGATTTGATAATACAACTTTAAGAGTTTCTTCAAGAGACTTTGGATATGGAAATTGTGAACTTTCTTAAAGACTTATAAATGAGGAACTGATCTAGTATATGAAACCAACTATCCAATCTATAAGCTAGACCAGAGATAGACTGAAGTAGCATTCATTTACTTTTTCCATTGCAAAGCAAAAGCATTTCAAAGGCTTCCTGGCTAACTTCAGGCTCTGTCTGTAGCTTATAAGGTAAATAGTAGTAACAAACAAATTGTTAGGTCCCCAGCGAAGTCACCAATGATGTTATCACTCAGGTTGTTCCCAAAAAGTTGTAAGAAAGGGAATACGGCTGAGGTAACCAAAGACCAATATTTTAGTTACAGAATCTAGCCAATCTGTATCCAGAGAGGGCTCTCCCTTTATGATTTAACTTTTTTTTGAAAGGTATTAGGCTAGTTATGAAGTTCAAGGGTTTTATTTAATTTTTGGATGGTGAGATTCAATAGAGCAGAGGTGAAAGTCTGAGTAATTCAATCCATTGGGCAAATGGAGTCAACGAGGAGGGCTTTCTGGATTTGGTTTTGTAACAGAGGATGGCTTCACAGAGCAAGGTAGTCAAATAGGGAGCAAAAAAAGATTTGTATTGGATGGAATGGGCTCAAAATGTTTGAAAGGAAGTTAATAATCCTTCAACATATTTAAAGAGGGGAAGTGGATGATTACTACTAAGGAACAGTGAAGAATTCCCTTGAAAACAATCAAGATGATATAATTAGGAAACAAGAGCAATTAAGAGTTACACTGTTTATTCTAATCCTGAAGAAAACACAAAGAATGATCATGAATGAAACACAAAGTGCAGTCAAGCAAATTCTGAATTAATCATTATCATTATCATTTAGATTATGAAACATAGGTGACATAAGAAACTAGAAAAATTACAAAACAGAAGATATAGGGGACTTATTGGTCCACTCGTTGATTCAATAATTTTGTGACAAGTCCATATGCTTCAATTCCACATCCAGTGAGTCCAACAATAGTTGATTCCAAAATATTTTTTATTCCAAAATTTCAGTATTACAACAAAGTTTAAGAATGCCTCACCAACCCCAAATACTTCGAATGGTCTCTGAAAATTTAAGAAAGCTGCAGAGACATAAACTACTAGAGCCAGAGTGGTGGCAAAGTATGTTAGAAATTCTATAAACTTATCTTTGGTATCTTTGGTGAAATGAAAGTTTTGGGTCATCTCTACAATCATGGTAGATGACCCAAAACTTTCATTTCACCAAAGATATACCAAAGATAAGTTTTATAGAATTTCTAACATACTTTGCCACCACTCCGGCTCTAGTAGTTTATGTCTCTGCATCTTTCTTAAATTTTCATCAGTCTCTATGTATCTGAAGAAATTAGGTGGGATAGTAAATATATGTTTCACCTCATGCTCAATATAGAATAAATATTCTAAGTTATCATAGAGGGCTTGGACAGATGGAAGTGCCTTCACTCTTGGAGCACTTGTTGATGAAGTAATTTGATCACCAACATATTTATTCAACTCGTGAGTGTAATCTACATGCCTCAATAGCTGGTCATTACTTCCTAAAGGACTTGCTAAACCTTTATTATGCAGAACTGTGAACTTTTCTATGAATGAGCTGATCTCCACCTGCATGTCCTGGCATCTACTTTCCAAATTTTGCATCAGAGTTCTCTTGGTTAGAACTCTCTCGATTTCCAGAATGCTGCCTGTTCTGTCTATGATTTCCAGTGCTTGTAGTTCTTCACTGGTCTTGGTTTTCAAAAAATGTATTAGCCGATTAGCTTGTTTAGGCATCTATCCCAATAAAGCTCTTGTTTTTTGAATCTCCACTTTGGCCGCTCCTATCAAGTCAATCTACTCATAAATGACTTGGATATATCTCCACATATTACTAAGGGATTGATTGATGTTGGACCACAAAATTCCTTTGATTTCTGCTAGAGGTTTATCCAAAGAGAGATCATTTTCTAATGCTCTCACTTTGTTCTCTAATGCTTTAACCTCCCTTATTTTCTCTGCCACATTCATCTTGGATTTGTCATAACTTTTTTCTACTTTTTCCAATTGTTCCTTCACCAGTTTCAATTCAAACACTTGTAGCTTTAATTCTTCCATGGCTTTTATCAGTCGTTCTGTAGTCATAGTAGTATTGTTCCCTAGTGTTGTTGTTGTTGTTGTACCTGTGATTGTTTCTGTTGTGGATGCTGGAATAGTGGGAGGCATTGCAGTTACAAGTGTGGAGGGGGAAGTAGTGATTGGAGGGATTACTTCAGGTGGCTGGGAGGTTGACTCTCCCTGCTTTCTTTTATTGCTTTCTCCAATGCCTGCTTCGTATCAGTTAATCTTTCATTGAGTTTCATGAGAAAGTTCATCATTTCCTCTTCAGATTTCTATTGTACAACTTCAATAGTCTGTGGATGCATGGAAGGAGGGAGTTTAAGCTTCTTCCTCAGGGTAGCAATATCTTCCTCTTTCTTCTTCATTAATGCCTTTATGCCCTTAGTATCTTTGGGATCGTGTCCCAGTTCAATGATAATCTCCTCCAAAGATTTTATCCTATTGTCCTTAGCAAGAGAAGAGGGTTTCTCCAAATTTAGCTGAGCAGAGGTATTGTCCAAGGAGTTTTGTAATTTATGAGCCATCATTGCTTTATCAGTTAGTGTGGAGTAGACCATCTCTCCAGCCTATTTATGCAGCTCAATCGGGTCCATGGGATGAATATCCTTGGCTATGACCTCTAGATTTGTCCTGATGTAATTAGTTGCTGATTGTGGTTGTTGCACCTTGGGCTTAAAATAACTCATGATCATTTTGCCCTCCTTAATGTCGTAGGCAAACATCAAACTTTTCTAGTTTGTGGGGGCCATCTTAAGACACTCACTATAAATCTGCAGCCTTAGTGGGTCGTTTCTAGCCTTTATCTCTGTGAACATCCTTTTGATGTTAGAGGCATGCTTGATTTGTGGCCTAGTGGATGAAACTTCCACACTGTGCTGCCTTTCTAGCTCTTGACTATGTGAGCTAGTTGATGTTTCCACCATTGGGGAAGTCTGTTGGTTGACTATCTTTTCCCCTCTTAGAATTTTCATTGTTTCTTCAAAGATTTCCTCTTTTGACAGAGGATTGAGTCTTTTTATTTTTTCTCCTGGTTGTTCTACAGGCCCACTAATCAGTGTGGCATCTTCCTTGTCTCTCTTCTTGCCTCTTTCCTCATTTAGCATCTTCCCATGCCTCCCTCTTATGCATGACAAAAGGGCCTAGTTGATTTTTTATTCTCAGCTAAGCCTTTTCCTTTGCATTACAAAAGTGGGTTAAATCTGCATTGATAAGCTGCCTGAAATACTCCAGTGCAAATAATCTCATGGGCACATATCTAGGCAATTTGAATGGGAAGAGTTCACATCCGTATATTCTGATTTTCGTGTGATTTTGGTAGAGGTACCAATCACCTATCTTGTATTGTTTGGAAAGCTGTAAAATCTTTTTTATATCACTAGAGAGCCTAGGAGGAGGAGCTCCTATCAATAGAGTGGAGGCTGGATGTACAAACAAGTCAATGAATTCACAATAGGTATGAGGGGATTCACAAACATTGTAGAAGACTGAGGTCCAAAAGATCAAAGATCTCCGCTCTCCTTTGGAATCCAATTTCCTAATAGGAAATGAAAAGTTGTTTGGCTAATAATATAGCAGAAGGTGGTATATGAATGAGGCATATTTGAAGACTCCTTCTTTGTCCAGGTTTATGAACTGATCATGGATCTTGTTAGCAATAAAGGTGGCATAGTCATACTTGATAGCATGGGGGCTATCCTGGGGAAAATATTGACAGTAGAACTAGGGTGATCTTATCAACAAATTCACTGGTCTTAAATCCCAAGATGAAGGATATCATATCAATAATGAGTCTTCTTGCTTCATTGAACCAGGTATGCAAATAGGGAGGTGGGCTTGCGGCTGGCGATCTAGTTTCATGAATATTTGAGCAATACGAGTTATTTCTGAATTGGGCAATTGAGAGCCTTGCTCAAGTAAAAATCCCATGGAAAGAGGAGCAAGGGGCTGAGTGGGATGGAAGTGTAACATCTCATTGATAGATTCAGCAGTTATGTAATAAAGGGCAGTTAGGAATGGGTTCATAACTACTTTATTGATAGGGTCATAGTTGGCATAGCATTGGTGAATAATGTCTGGGAAAACATTGACTGAGGGAAGGTAATACATGGGAAGATTAGATTCTCATATTCCATAGATATTAGAGTCGCTCGAATAACTATTCCTAATTTGGAAAAATGCCTAGAGGTGGTTCATGTCACCAGATAACTCTTTTATTTGAAAATCTGTCAGCCAAGGGAAAATAATCCAGGACTTTATGAGATGCGTTGAGGGGCGCGACGTTGAGGACTACAAGAGCTTCCATGCTTGGTTCTTGTGTTTTCAAACAGGAGGTCGGGCTTTTGTGGAAAATATGGGCAAAACAGTAGTTCTGTGTGTATTTGTATGAGAGAAAAAGACTGTTTTTACTTGAATTTGGCTTTTTTGGGTAAAATTCACAGAGGCAAGAATGAAATTACCAGTTCATGAAGTGAATTGGAGTAAATACATGTTTTAGAGGTGAACCATGTACTTCGTAGGTTGCAGGACAAGCTGCAGAGTAGGACGCTGGAGTTGTTTTTGGCCGAGTGACGGACTGGATGTGATTTGCAATCAACCGGACGTATTTTGCATGAAAACAGTTCACAAAGAAAATGAGTGAAAATGACATTTTATTGTGGTTTTAACAAAATTTTGCCTTTGGCAGGGCTTTTGGCATTTATTGCATGGATGAAGTCATGGCGATGGGACATTTTGTCGTGAAGCGGAGGGTGTTAAGTGGTTTCCTCCTGCACGACTTTTGGGGTCGAGCGGTTTCGGGCGGGGAGGTAGTCATCACAGCGGGAGCGTGATGCGTGGCAAGGGTACGGGAGCAATACCACCGACTCCCCAGGACTTAACATGCGGCCAATGGGGGGGGGCGCGATATGATCGTGGGCCATTGGATGAGCGGGCCTAGATCTGATAGCTAACGGAGGTCGAAGATGGCAGAAGGTTAATACTGCGGGCCCGACACAATACAATGAAGTTTTTAATGGTATCAGGGTGGATTGGATTGGACGATGGAGTTTGGTTATAATTAACCCGGGTGGTTAATTATCCCAAGTTTTGTGAGCAAAATTTATTAAAAGGTTATAGATAAAAATTTAATCCTGATGGACAAATATATGGTTATAGTTTAACCGGGGGCGGGATTAATAATGTTTTTTGGGGTTTTTGTACATTAACATAATATGGGAAGGGGAATTGATTATATGGGATTTAAATAATAAAGGTTAATTTGTTAATATGGAACAAATGAATCGAGCGCTAAGTTATAATGTTGAGACCTTAGGCATAAAGGGAAGAAAGGGGTATTATGTGATATTTGTACAAATTTCCTAAGTAAAAAGGAGTTTTACTTGGGCTTTTTTATGAACTGAGATGGAGTGATTTGGGTGACATTTAAGTAGATATTAATATCTTTGGGGGAAGATAGTGAATGACTGGGGAAAGGATGAAGGGGAGTTAGTCATGAAACTCTGCCTTGTTTGAGCTGCATCAAAATATCTCCTTTGCACTTGTGGTGGGATTGAAAGCTAACATATTTACACAATACATCACAAGTCGCATTCTGCAACATCATTCTTCCTACCCAGCCTACTTTGCCTAACATTTTTTCTTCTTTTCTTTGGGTGCACTTAGACTGGAAAACCCTTATCACCTTCTTTTATTTTCTTGGCAATCCTACCTAAGTCTACACTTATAACCTCCCAGGGCTCAGATTTAGCTGTTGAGCTCCTTTGCTTCTCTATCTATCTTCCAAGATTGAACAGTTTGAATAGATTCTATTCTCTAACTCTAAAACAAGTAAATTCAGACATGAACTAGCCAAGATTAAGCTATTTGGCCATTCATCAATTGAGGCATGAGTTAACAAATTGCACAGAATCAGATTATTACTGAAAATCGAATAGTAGTGGAATTTTGGACTTGCACACTTGCCTGGTCTTTTTGTTTGGGGTTCATTTCTTTCACTTTTTTGACCATTTTATTCTTCTTTCCCTTTGATTTTTTTTTTAGGGCATACCATTTTTACATTTTTTAAATCTTTTGATTTTGATAATATGGAAAACCTTTGCAACCAGACAAAAAGGTATGAACATATTAGAGCTCATTGTCATGCGGAAAGAGTTATTTTTGCGGACAAACCTAACCTCCCTAGGAGTCTAAGACTCTCTAGTGACAA
>APFE030780063.1:244577-279044 GCA_000404065.3 Pinus taeda | reverse complement strand
GAATCCTAAGATTATGGCCACTAAAGTTACCAACAGCAACAAATATACCTGGTGGAACAGTCTACACTCCGACAGCACGCAAGGGCAGAGTAACAAGCTCAATCCCCTTACCGGCTCCTTGACAATGGTCAATCCAAGGTTTACCGATAAGTGATCCCCTGGCTCCTCAACAATAATCTGAGGTTTACCGTTTGTAATACGTGTGTGTCTGGCGTTGTTCCCAATGAGGGAGGATTGATCCCCTCACTGGTTCGGACACGAGCTCGTGCTTCTCCTTTAAGAGGAGCTTTCCCAGAATATAAATGTAACAGCTGGATTTATTCTATCACAAGATAAGCTACTTGTTTGGTTTAATAGTCTTGGAGAGTTAATTACTGACCTACTCCAAGACACTAGCCTGATCTATGTTGGTGCTTCAGAGCCCTAGAAAATAAAAATTTCTAAGTTAATTTTACTTTAAGTGTTGATTTTAATGGTTGTTCTTTAGGACAAAGGTAATGGAGATGAAACTCGATGCTGTATAGACTCGACTCCAATTCTCTAAAAGATGCACCTAAGATGATTTGATAATTTTCTCTTTTCAATGAATGTTCTAATTAAGAGAGTTGAGAGAATGCAATCTTTTTGATAAAAACAACTTTCTCAAAAGACAATCAAAGAAACAATTCTCTTTATCTTTCAAAGCGCGCAAAACATGACCACTCTTTACTTCACGAAAAAATTCCTTTCTCTTTCAAAGACGTCAAATGTTATTCTAAAGCAAACGTTGCAAAGGAGATCGTTGATATTTTCCTATTTAATAAAAGCATGTAAAACTAATCTAATCAAGCAATTTCAAGATCTATGAAAATGTATGAAAAATCACTCAAAAGCAAATCAAAGGAAATTTACCTAATCTTTCACTAACAAGCTAATCTAAGAAGCAAAAGCTTACTAGGATGATTCCGGGATGTTTTACTTGGCAATGATTAATCCAAGGACTAGTTTATGCAGAATCACAAACTAATCAAAACAAAAACTCAATCTCTTTTTGTCCTTTTTGAAAATGAAATTCACAACTTTAAATGAGCAAGCTATATTGAAATTTTGCAAAGAGGCAACACAAAGGTAGGTCGCTCACGAGGGTAGATTTTGCGACTGGTCCGACTCCTAAGAAGACTGACAAAACCAGAGATATCTAAGGCTTTGCAACTTCTAAACCCAAAGTCACTACAGGACCAATATAAAAACCAAAACCCTAAGGCTAAAATCTCAAGGAATTTCACTAAAACTTTCGACACTAATGGAACAAGTGCAGGTGAAGATTTTTGACAGTCAACCAGTGGATCTGGGCAGTAAAGACTAAGAAAAACAAAATCTAAAAGGAAAAAGTGATAAAAAAGGGAATTTTCTCAATTTAAACAGGGTACGCAGGCAGCCTGTTTAACCAGGTGCGTGCACGCTCTGTGTACACAGATACAGTGCGTACAAATACGCACTGTGTCTAACGCAGAGGGTGCGTACTACTGTAAAACAAAGAAAACCTAAGTTCTAACTCGACCCTAAACTAAGCCACCCAAAAACACAGTCAAGCAACCAAAAAACAAAAGAAACAAGACTCTTTTCAGATCAAAGTAATGCTCAAAGGAAAAATCAATCACATCAATGGATTCCCAAGTGGAGTCGCCAATTTGTCATGCGGAAAGAGTTATTTTTTGCGGACAAACCTAACCTCCCTAGGAGTCTAAGACTCTCTAGTGACAAACAAAACAAACAAGAGCAATCCTTCTCTAAACATACATTATTCTATGAGAAACCAAGTGTTTTCCGATCTTACCTTAAGTCCAATGCTTGTTGTAGCAGTCCAGCCTTGCTGATCCAGATGAGCTCCTCCTTCACTTTAAGACCTGCATACACTAACAAAGCAAACGATTACATAACACCTGAATATTCATCATAAAACAAAGCATATTAATCACATAGACCAAGGAGTACATGAAATAATTCATTAACAACAAATCATTGAGAAGAATGGGCTTATTTGTATTAAAGAAACAAAAAAGGAACCATTACAACCTGAGCCTTGGTGTTGTGCAAGCTCCTCCCAGGGTCCAACAAGAGATTTCCTCTACTTTGACAAGCTCACCCACTCCCAATATGGCAACAAGGAAGGATAGTGATCTCTCCTCACAAGTCAACAATGGAATTCCTAATTCCAGCAGCATTTACCCTTTAGAATGTTCAGCTTTCAACCTCCCCTCCTCTGGCCCAATGCCTGTATTTATAGTATTCTAGAGGGGGTTATTCAGTTCCAACATCAATGGGATACTCCCTCTTTTGGATGGGGTAGCTCCTCTCTTGATGGGATAAGCTCCTCTATCATAGGGATGCATGAACCATCTGGAGGCGCTCATTACACGTCAAACACTCTTCTAAAAGGCTCTAGAAGTGACCACAAGTAACTTTTTAAAGATGAAACTCGCGCCTTTTGACCTTTACAGGGGTACGCACCCATCCTTTGGCTTACAGAGCGTACAAGTACGCAGGTACAGTGTGTTCGGAGTGCGTACACGCAGGCAAGGTAGAGAGAACCTGCGTACCTAGAGATAAACATGTTTTTAAGTGACTTTATCTCTTTTTGAAGTTGGACATGAAGAGTAGAGGTATGAGGCTTGACAAGGAGGATAATATGACTATTGATGGAGCCATATTAAATGCAGATAGTCATGGTGACAAATTTCAGTGTAACACTCATCAATGTCAATCATGAAATATTACACCTATTGGTATAACAGCATAACACAGGGTCATCACCAACTCCATTGCTTGTTCAAATAAAGATGTGCAGTCAATGAGTGTGGCATCCACAATAGCCATCCCTACCTTGATGGTGGCTTCGCATTGTTCCCTAACCTCGGGTGGAGTCAATGGTTGTGATTCAAGTTGTAGCTCTGTTATTTTCCTATTGAGTTCAAATTGAATTGTTGTCACTTCTTCTTTTGCGTCACGGATGCCTACAATTAGTTTCCAAATCTTTGTCTCGGGTTGTGCGTCCTCAGGTATGTGAAACTCTGGCACTATTTTGCATGCCTC
This sequence comes from Pinus taeda, assembly GCA_000404065.3. Lineage (NCBI taxonomy): Eukaryota > Viridiplantae > Streptophyta > Pinopsida > Pinales > Pinaceae > Pinus > Pinus taeda. Next base: position 275,972 of record APFE030780063.1, on the reverse strand, counting down.
TATAACCATGATCGCCAATTGGGAGCTATGCGCCTAGATAGCATCTCTTTGCTTCGGGGCCTGTATCTTCTCGGCAAACATTTGTTCATTGTTTAACCGATAGTCACTTATTAAATTGAGAGTGTGCTGCTCTTGAGCTCTCAGTTCCATTGTCACGCCTACTTGCAGTGCATGAAGAAATTCATTAGGGAGTGCTGCAACATTTAGGCCAATGTTCTTAATGGTGCTAATGATGATATGGTCATCGATCGATTCTATGCTCAGGGACCCTTCTAGTAGAGAAACTGTTCTAAGGTCCACTATCCTTACAAGTTCTGTAGCCTGACTTGTCCCTAGTGCCAGGCTCATCTATGCAGCACTCACTTGACCTGCTACCACCATTATTTTGATAGTTTGGATCTGCAGTTCGTGGAGATCCTTTTGGACATTTCCCAATGACTACATGTATTATTTCTCAAATCTTTGCAATAGTTCAATTTTAGTGTCACGCACCTTGTCACCAATCTCATCCAAATTGCCCTCTATCAGGGTGATGGTATCCATTTGTGCCTTAGCCGACTTCGTATTTTTGCGAGAACCCTCCTGCTGTTTATATTCTCTGTGCTTTCTTAGCCTAAATGGGGTGCTCTTCCCATCATCACTGCCACCTCCCTGCCCAGACTTCTCTTCCTCCTTGGTTATGGGTGAAGGGGATTTACCTTTTTTCTCGGAGTCGTGATGTTCTTATTTAGTCTATTCCTTTTCAGCGTGCTCCTTTTCCATTTGAGCTTTCTCTTCGGCTTCTTGCTTCTATTGCGTGACCAACTTTTGTGTTGCCTATTTTGCTGCATCCCTCCATTTATTCTCAGCTGAGCTCCCTATGCTTCTGTTGGTGCCTTCATCTAAGTCGGACGCAATGTGCCAATTTGCTGATGAGTGCTGGATCACTTCCTATATGGCATCATCGGTGACCAAATACGGGCAATCGAACCACTTCTATTGCAGGTCCTTCCACGCCCCAATGTAGACATGGTGGAAAAATGTTTTGTACAAGGTTGGGGACAAATAGGGCATTAGTTTATGGCCATGTGGAAGCTCACTTCCATCAATACCCAGAAAATCCTCATTTATGTGACCCGCACGGGGTCCTTGGTGGCCTAGTGGGAGGTGAACTGCGCGGCCTTTGGCAATCCTTCCTTCAATGTAGGAAACTGGTTGTCCTCCAGTAGATCCCATATGACCAGCATAATGGAGAGCACCAACCACACATAGTGGAAGGGGTTTTTTTCATCTTGGACCTCGCGACTATTCGCAAGGAATTCACTGCATAAGTACCATGACCAGTTAAACTGCACGCCCTCCGTGCTTTGTGTAGCCAAGGATATCACAGACGACAAAACCTCATCCACATAGCATTTCCTAATAAATTTTCTAACCTATATTTGGGTGGCAATCTGCACCGCAAGATCATTGAAGGATGCGAAGGAATAGTCGCATGGCTTCTTGATAAGATAAAACTTCTTCTTCATCTTCTCTGCCAAGTCTCTCTCACCTGTCTTTCTGCCAAAGTCCTTGGCAAAATTCAAACCCTCATGGAGCAGGTGTGTGATCCTGTGGATGAGCATATCTGTGATGGGTATAGGCACACCAAGGCATAAGCACTCATCGTGCACTAGAGTAACTAGTTGTCGCACACAAGTGGTGTTAATCTTAGTACAGTGGTAGTGGGGCACCCACAAAAGGTTCAACAACCTATATTGTTCACTCCATGGATCCATTCAACTGTCTCCAACCCAGTGACACCCGAGTCTTGGTAATACACGTGCCTCATATAATTTTCAGTCGCAAGGTGAGGGAACTGCTCATGGTCAGCCAGGTCCCAATCCTCTATTTTTAACAAGGGAAACCGCGGAAGGTTTAGAGCTTCAAAAGTAATCTTCCCTGGCAACAAGGGTGTATGAATAAGGAACTTATTTGAGTCTAGGTCATTGGGGACCTTCACCTTCCCTTTTCGTGGGGCGATATATTAAGGAATTTTGGTGATGGGCTCCATTCCCTTAGCATCTATATCCTTGGTGCCTTATTTAGCTTCCAAATCCACAACCTTCTCAGGTTGCTTGTCCTTCTTTTTCTTTCGAGTGGCAGTATGTTTCCTCGGTGACTTGCGCACTAGCACCAACCTCTTCTGCTTGTCTTTCTCTAGTTTATCGGTCTTTTTAAGTGGGGTGGGCTTCGGCTTGGGAGACCTTGGCACTGTAGGCATAGGAGCCAGAGCTTCCATGCTCTCTACCTCTAGAGCAGCTCTTTCAGATGAAATGTCTCCCCTAGTGCTGAAATTTCATCAGGGCTCAGACCAAACATGGTTTCGAGGATAAATTTCTAATTTGACTCAGGAAAATTGGCAAATGCAGGGCTCGAGACCAAATCCTAAAAGAACGAGAAGCTCATAAGTAATATAGAACTCTACTAAAAAGCTCTAAGTGTGCAAAGTGTTCGCTATTGGACTGGCACACATAATTTGTAGGTGATTTTGAATTCAAATACGATTGTTACCCCCAAAATTTGATCATTAATGCAGGTTTGGTGGTAGATCTTCAAATATTTTAGCCTTAAATGTCAGCCGCTCATTCCACTTAACCATCTCCTAGCTATCAACTCATGAATAGTGACTCTAATGGTCACTTTCTAGTTGTGCTGCATGGTATATCATTTTAGAGTGCAACTTCTGATACTGTGACGTCCCCCTTTTTCGCGCAGCCCATTTGTCGCGTAGCTCCTCAAACCAAGCAGTGTATTTTATAGTCCCACACTCCCTTGCAGTTGTGTGGAGTATTAAGACTATTCTGTTATCATATATTCATTGAGTCAGATTTCCTATATATGGCTTCAATCGACTTCCATTCACCTTTCCCAGAAAAGGTTCTCCATTTATCTTCACGAGATGAACTACACCTCCATCTATAATTTCTTTGATGACATATGGCCCCAGCCAGTGCATCTGATACTTTCCTGGAAACTTAGCAAACTTACTCTCATATAATTAAACCAAATAATTTACATTGAACATGTGCAACTTGACGTGTCGATCGTGCCATGAGTTTTCGTGCTCCTTCTGCACTTGCTAATGGAATCAAGCTAAGAATCTATATTCTTCGAGGAGCTCCATTAATTGTGTGCGCTTCTCTTCCAAAGCTCTGCGGTCCTCCATTCCTATGAAAGCTGATATGCAAAGACTAGGCACAATATATTCCATAGGTATCACGACTTCAATGCCATAGACCAATCGAAAAGTTGTCTGACCTGTTAGCTTTTTGCAAGTAGTCCTGTACACCCACAATACTTTAGGTATGCGCACATCCCAATCATTCTGTTGCATGTTACAAACCTTTGTCATGGTGTTCTATGAGATCATATTAAAGGCCTCAATTGCCCATTAGCCTGGGGATGAAAAAATGTTCTCTTGTGATGATAAACCTGGAACCATTTGATAAGTGCGGTGATTGTCTCATTGAGGAAGTGTGTACCGCGATCTCTCATCAATACTTTTGGGCAACCGAATCTGGTTAACACATACTCAAATAAGAACTTTATTGTTTTGGCCTCTATGCAATCCTTCACAGGTTGTGCCTCTGCTCATCTAGTCTGATACTCCATCGTGGTGATGATATAGCATGCACCTGCTTTCTTGCTTGGGGGCTGAATCGCTCCTACAAAGTCAATTTCCCATTTCTCAAATGATTGTAATGACACCTAAGGGTTCAATGGCATCTCATCCCTCCGTGATGGTTTGCACGTTCTCTGACATACATCGCATGACCTACAATATGTTTTAGAATCTTTATGTAGCCTAGGCCACCACAATCCTGTGCAAAAAATCTTCTGAGCCATTTTCTTTCCTGCATAATTTCCTCCTACATCCCCTCCATGAGCTTCTGCTAGGATGCAACTTCGTTTGAAATGGATACATACCTTCGCAGTATCTCATCGGCACCGACCTTATACAAATGTCTATCGACCACCCAAAAATCTGCTATGCACACCACTAATTCCTTATTTTGCTGATTGGTGTATCCTTTTGGAGCTGTCCCTGTAGTCAAAAGCTAGATAATATCTACAAAATGGTTATCCACTACATGCACCATGAAGAGTTGCGCGTCGAGCAACCCTTCCTTCAAATTAGTAGGCTCCTCCCCTTTTGCAATTCACGACAAATAGTAAGGTCCTGCATTCAACCTTCTTCGCTTCAAAATTACCTCAAAGCCATATTCTTGAAATAAAAACATCCATCTGCATATGTCCCCCCCTCGAACACAGGCTTATTGACCAGGTATTTCAAGGCGGAATGATTAATGTATGCCTTGAAATGTCTGCCCAACAGATAGTGTCTGAAGTTTTGGAGTGCGTACACCATAGCCAATCCTTCATGCTCTATCGTTGAGTAATTATTCTCAGCCTTTGATAATTTCCTACTCAGAAAGGCTATGAGATGATCCATCTCTCCTTCACCAGCTTGTGTCAGCACTACTCCCAATGCAATACACAAGGCATCAATGTGCACATGGAATTCCTTCTTCCAATCCGGGAAGACTAAGATCAACACAGTAACCATCTTTTCCTTTAATATATCTATACTGCACTAACATTCTTCATCCCAACAGAATGTAGCGTCCTTCTTCAATAGCTTCTCCGTAGGTGCATTAATCTAAGCATAAGCCTTGATGAACTTATGAGAATATCTAGTACGGCCCAGTGTTGCACGCAACTATTTGACGCTCCTTGAGGCCTCCAAATTGATGATTACCATGATCTTGGTAGGGTCCACCATTAGTCCTTTCTTTCAAACCACATGACCCAGCAAAATCCCAAAGGGGATGTAGAATAAACAATTTTTTAGGTTTAGCGAGATCTAATATCTTCGGCACGTATCCAACATTAAGCATAGACTATATACATGGAACTTTACTAACCCAAACACTGTCCAATCATCAAAATACATCTCCAAGAACTTATGAATAATATCCTTTAACTCCACAATGACTACTCGAGAGAATATCATTGGCACATTCTTAAGTCCAAACGGCATCACAATACACTGGAAATAAATCCATTTCATCGCGAAGGTTGTTTTACTCTTGTCTTCTGGCACAATCTTAATCTAATGGTATCTGGAGAATACATCAGTGAATGAGTAGGCCTCCTACCCTCCAACATTATCCAATACCTCACCAGTAAATGATGTTGGAAAAGGATCATGGAGGTAGGCGTCATTAAGCTTCCTCAAATCTGCGCAAATCTATATTTCTCCCTTTTTCTTCTTTTCTTGGACCACCATTGGGCACACCCAATTAGATTCCTCCATAGGTTCGATAATGCCTGCCTCAAGCATATTATCCAACTCCAATTGGACCTTTTCCTTGTATTTGGGATTAAGGCAATATAGCCTCTGCTTAATAGGCTTCGCATCGAGCTTCAAGGTAATTTTCATCACGCCCAAGTCACCTATGATGCCTTTTAAGTCCGAATGTTTTTTAGGAAAGAGATCCTGGTACTCGCAGAGTAACTCATCAACTTTATCCACCATGACATCATCCTAGTAATCTCCCATCTTCACAAATTTTGGTTCGGTTTCAGTACGAATGTTCACTTGCCTACTTTTTAGCGACACAATGATGTCCAAATTTTCTATTTGCAGACCTTTTACCTTGCGATGACCTTCGGCCTCTAGGATATTACCATTTCTTGGATCTTCATCCTCTTCCTCAATAGTTACATTATATAATTCCAGTGCATGGTGCAACTGGGTGCTCCAGTCTGGTTGAACCAACTCCAAAGGATCTCACGGAATTTTGAAGATCATCGCCTTAACCTTTTATAGAACTTCATCAATGCTTTCGAAACCATCTTCAAAACTGAAGGTCATTAAGAAACCTTCCCTTAATATATCCCACTCCGTGATGCCATGGAAAAGCTCAATTTCCAGGTACCAATTCATAGGGGTTATATCCAAAGTATGATAGAATAAGTGCACCCACTCTAGCTACAGCTCTATTCTATAGAATTTAGTCCATTTCACCAAATGATCGTGTGGATCATTTCTCCCATCATATTTTTCAGTTAATCGCACTTTCGGACAACCAAATTGTAACCTCATCATCATCCTTTAATCGCGTCGTTCATCAAAGTTGTCCTTGTGTGTACCCCACCACCTTATGGGTGTACCATCCATCGTGAAATCTAGCGCTTGGAAGCGATGATCCTTGGGGAATTCTCTTTCAAAGACATCCAAAAATTTGTCTACATTATTTGAACCATCGTAATAGGGAAAATGTCTTACCTCTGATGATACACACTGCAATGATTTAGTCGTCATGTTGTAGTGCAACGTAGATAGTTCATGCAGTGTATTCTGCCAGTGCTCCAACTCCTCATCTGAATTAGAGGTACGAGAGCTTTCACAGTCCCATGAAATCCATCCATCAACTTTCAAATTAATCCAATCTTGGTCTTGCACTATTATTTTGTAAATCTGATCCAATTCATCATCACTTTCTTCATAGTCACGGACCGATTCAATATAGTGTGGTCCTTCTGCAAGCTCCAACAATACTACAACATGGATCAATTTCCTTTCAGACGACATTATCCACTTTTTCAAGATGATGACCCTATTCATATCAATAGCCCAATCAACTCCAAGGAGCACGAGGTATGGATTGATGTCATCAACAATTTCTATCACTTCAAAATTAGCCAACATGCTCGCACCTTCTATGTCTACGGTAACTCCATGTAGTTGTCGCATAGGGATAATCTTCTGCTGGTTTGCTATCCTTAGTTGAATTAGAGACCATTGTAGTGTAGATCTCCCCATTCTCTCCCATGTATGTTTAGGTATACGTTTGCATAAGATCCTAGATCCAAAATAACCTAGTCCATCTCATAGTCTCCTATCTATGCAGTGAACCTCATTTCACGCCCTATTCTTACCTTATGTTTACCAATATTTCTGACTATGCGGTGTCCATTAGGAGCATTTTCTTTACCAACACACTTGTATATCAATTCTTGTAAGCTCTTCGCAGCTTTACTATCATGCATAAGTTTCATATAGGTTTCCAGGAACATGGTCAGTACAGAGGGATAAATCTTTGTAGGCATGCTAGTTTCTGGTAGTTTTTCCTGACTTCCTGAGGTTGATGCCTTAGCAAATATTTTCTTTGCTTCCATAAATTTCTCCTTCGCACATTCTATATCGAAGTAGACTTGTTTTTCTGGGGCCTTGCAGACCCACCCACCCTCTTCAGGTTGTTTTCCCTTATTGTCACCAGTCATAATTCCGCTTCTTAGTATGATATTCACATTGGGATCATCCTCGCAGGGCTCAACCCTGATCATTTGTAAGTTCTATGTAGCGTGTTGAGGTTGCGCCTTCTTCTCCTGCATCTTGGCTATTAACCCATGCCATTCTTCTATCGTATGGTTAAACTGAGTGCAGTACTGACATGACGAGCATGTCTGATTCTGACACTCCCACGTGTAGTGCCTTGGCATCCCAGAATTATAGAAAATAACCTATCCACAACCTCTACTAGGTGCTCCCCCTCCTCAACCTTGAATGTGCTCGTGATATCCTCTGTGTGCTCCCCTAGCACCCTGATCCAGAGGTCGAGTTTCTTCTTGCATTCGATACGCAAGCGTCCCTTCCATCATCAATTCATAGCTATGGTAGTGGCGGTCATCGTGGCCCACCGATTTGTAGAAATCATGTAACACTTGTTTTGGCATCTGCACAAAATTTTGCATCAAATGAAAATTATCTATTATGTGTTTTCGGCCACCTGATAGATATTGCACCATAGCGCGGGCCTCAAACTTGATCCTGCTGGAGTTTCCTGCCTCAAGGGAATTGGTCCACCCCTGTGATATAATTTGTGAAGGAAGGGTAGTGATATTTTTCATGCCCCGGGCTCTTACACTTGAGTCACCAGGCTTCCTCGCGTACCTCCTACCTAGCCTCTGTTTCTTTTTTCAAGATCTACAATTCCAAGCAGAGGTTCTGCAAGTGTGAGTGAATTTGTTGAACTCCCAAAGGCATGTCCTGAATAGGAATTTCATGCAATCTCATTACGATTTATAGGGCTTCTACCTAAGTCCCTATATTCTGTTGTGATAAAGAAATCCTCAGGTGGGGTAGGAGCAAGGCTATAAACCACTCGTGGCGCTGACTATCTGTGAGCTGCATATTAGCTTTGCGGATCACACACTTCAATCTTTGATCTAACTCCCAGGGTGTTTCACCAGTCTTCATCATGATTTCCTTGAATCCAACTACTGTTTGCGAGTCATAATTAGGCTTAGTGAATTCCTTGTTCAAAGCGGCCTTAGTGTCTACTAATGATGCCAAAGGATTATCATTGCAGTACTTGGCGTACCATGTCAACGCGTGATCTTGCAAAGTAGTAACTAACTGCACCTTCTTCATATTATCATTTGTAAATTGTTTCATTTTCCACACATCATCTGCAAAAAACAAAATTTATTCGTATCCTCACTCCCTATACCCTTGAAGACTGGCAACTTCATTGTATTCAAATGTTGAACGACGATAATGGTGGTGGTGGTGTGGGTGAAGTTGTATGTTGCAGAGGTGAAGGTGGAGGTGGAGTTCGTGGAAAACCTTGTCTTCTCAGTTGTACAACACTCCACAGTGAAGCCTATATCGTTCCCTCATCATCGCTCAAAGGAGGCCCAATTAACGGGCTATATTCAAGACCTATTTTCCCTCGATCTCTAAAAAACTTCCTACTTTCCATAGCTTTGAACATCAAGGCAATGGCATAACCCATTTTTCACACAACAACATCTTAATCTAGGTATTCAAAGATCTTAGATACTTACCTCGTGTCCCTTTGAAGAATCATTGCTCTGCCTCAGTGTAGCTGACTGAGGTATCAACCACGAAGTCTGTCACAAATCCTCCTATGAGTCGATCAAGCCAATGATCAACATCGCGCATGATCCTATCTTCAGAAGCTTCCAACCTCCACACTAGTTCAAGAGTCCACACTATTGGACCCTCAAGCCTCTACCTTCCTTGGTTGTCTTTCAATTTAGCTATCCACTCATATAACTCGATCGGGAAGGTGAAGAAGAAAATTTCGTGTATTTATGTGTACAAATATTTATCCAACCACTGTTCTTTTAACAGGTGTGGATTCCTATTTTCTTGCATCGCGAATTTGTGGACCTTTCCATCCAATCACTTCTCAATTTCCTTTTTGGTCAGATTCCAGTGATGTGACATCACACATCTCTTTATGCAGATCTCAGTCCCGACAACGGAACCATTTGTTAGTTGAGTGGGTCTTGGCCCAGGCTCAGAGTTAGTTGTGCCAAACAAAACCCTACACTACTGGCCCTTTCGGCATCAACCCGTGTAGCGCGGACTGAAGTCTCACCTAAAGTAGTTTGGGGGGATGCTGGAACCATGTTAACACATCTAGAGATCAGTGTGATGTCCCTTTTATGTCCTAGATCTACGTTCACATAGATATCTAAGCCCTTAGGGATTGCTGTTGTAGTTTCCTTCAAATGGCCTCTAGACATCCGCGAAGGTCTACAATCAAATTTTGCAAACCTTTAACACATAGGTTCTCTAATTACATACATCCCAGATTAGCCTTAGATCAAAATCCACACAAATTTTCTTAAGTGATTAATAAAATTAACAGATAGTATTATAACCTTCGTGTAAATACTTAAGATGCATTACGTTCAATTAATAAGACTTATCTAGTAGATTCTCACATCAGTACATCATTATTTCATAAATACATTATCTTATCACAACCTATATTGGAAACATAAACAACAGAAGGAAATAGATAAAACATATGAATTTCTCCAACAATCTCCTTTATTGATCTTCAGTACAAGATTACAGACTCAAAACTTCCCTACACACTTAGCTACAAGGGTCCATGCACTCAGCTATATACTCTACTCTAGATCTCTGCACACTCAGCTGTAGAGCCTTTTCGCCCTCTAAGACTTACTTCTCTGTGCTAAATCTATAGGACTCCATTCATCATACCCATAGACAAAGACATAGATCTACCTTAGATTCTGTAAGACACACCTATTTATACAATCCCATGGTCCGCGGACCAAGGGTAGATCTCAAAACTAACTCAATATTGATCCGAATTAGATCCTAAACACTCTCTATTTTTTCATAAACTTGTTCAAATTGTGCCAAACAGATTCAAGTCTTAGAAAGATCAAGCTATCAGAAGGAATCCTCGTGACAGTTGCAATTGTGATCAGCGAGGAGCAACGAGGACCCTCGGTTGAGTGCACAAACAGTTGGCCCATGGTAACACGCGCTGGTGCAAATTGGAAAAACTAGAGGCTAAACAGGAGTGGCTTCTTATACGCGATTAGCACTAATCGCGTATTGCAGGGTATCCCCCTCAGTGAAGGAAAGCCCCAAAGTGCCCGGACCTGAAATGGCTATGAAATGCAGAAAAGTAATAAATTCAGTTCTGTGGATTCCACAAAACTAGTAGGATATCAGAAGGCCTCGAGGTGGTAAGCAGTTTTGGCTGAGTCTCACCTCATGCCACACACTGAGTGACATGCATCTGACGGAAGAGAGAGAAAATCACTCACATCGACGAGTAAAAGTCATGCTACTTACCCGCCTGATATGAATGACGACTGTAGGATCTAGGGGGGCCAAATCAATGGTGGAGGCACGTCCTGATAAATTACCAAATTTGAGAAATTTGTGAAGCAAGATTACGTGGGTTTTGAAGTATGACGTGGATGATGAGTTGGCAGAATATTTGTGTTTCATGGGCACCTTGGAGCAAATGGAAATAACAGCCGTTAAAATGTGTCCAAGGAACCTGACACACTCAACCATTGCAGAATAGATGGACACCTCCCTGTGGAGCGTTACACAGTGATGATGATGCAGAACAAGGGAGTTCAAACGGACAAAGGAAAACTAGAACGCTGAGAAGCGGAAAAAAAATGACAAAATGCAGACTGGCTTTAAAGCCATGAACTCACAGAGACAAAAAAGCAGAAAATCAAGAAAGAGAGTTAGTTAAGAGTAGAGAGAAGAAGTCGAGCTGACCTGAGGGTAGCATTGAGCTAGATAGAGCTAGAGAGAGTCTAAGAGTCTATGCACTCTAGAGAAAGCTTGAGAGGTTCAAGCAAGCTCCTCGGCATAGGCTTGTCATGTATGAGTTTCAAATTGGGCTCATACTACTGTGACCAGTAGAGGTCAAGTACCAGTAAGGAGAGTCTGTGTGCTCAAATTGTACGGATTCATATCTATTGAGTGAGACTCAAATTGAGATCACTTTTGTAAAGAAACTCTACTTTGAAAACATGATAGAGAGGCCAGCACTGAAGACTGGACCGAGAGACGTAGCCCAGGAGTATTGGGTGAACTCCTTATTAAACTTATTGTATTTACATGTTTGCCTATTATATTTTCTCTAAACTGCTTCAGTGTCTGTGTATTTCACAATATTGTCGATCTGTTTCATAAGATAACATAGGCAAATCCATGCACATGAGTTTGTAAACATTTAATTATTTGTCCTCGATAAATTCCAGTTCAAGTGGTATCATAGATCTAGGTTACTAAGGTTAGACAATCTTGTGCTGGATTTTGTTGTTGAATGCTAACTAGATCAAAGCTTAAATTAGGAGAAGGAGAGTTGGTTGAAACTAACCCTGAAATTGGAAAAGCTTATCCTGAGAGGAAAATGTTAGGAGAAAGTCCCTTGGAATCAGATCCTCAGTTCATGGATAGTTCCATGACCATGAGAGCCATGGTAGAGGAAATGTCTAGAGAATTTAAGAAAGGTAGAGAGGAAGATGCATCAAAGCCCAAACAAGATAGAGGAGCAAAAGAATCTCTCCTCCATGACCACTCTAAAGGCAAGGGGAAAGAAGAAAATCTTCCCACACCTCCTAGTAGCCCTGAAAACAAAAAGAAAACATCTTTGATTAAATTACATGTTAAATTTGATTTACTTATATATGATGGAGAGTTGAATGTAGAGAAGCTGGATAATTGGATTGGATAGATTGATGTTTATTTCAAAGTGTATAGCATTGATTTAGACAGTAGTAATATTCAGATGGCCAACCTACGCCTTGGAGGCACTTCCTTGGTATGGTGGGAAGGCAAGACGTAAGCCGACATGAAGAAACATGGTAAGATTCTTTCTATCTAGAGTGAATTTGTTTCTGCAATTAAAAATAAATTCTATCCATTAGCCTATATGCATCAAGCCATGATGAGCTGGAAAACTCTTCGACAATTGAAAGGGAAAAGTGTACAAAGTTACACTCAAGAATTTAGGAAAAGAGCTTTGATTCTAGGAATTTCTTTAGACTCACATGAAACTCTACTGAAGTATATAGGTGGTCTACACAGCTACTTAAGACACACAATTCTCATGTTTAATCCCACTAGCATAGATGAGGTATCTGTTCATGCTACACATCTAGAGGCTAGAGGAAAGAATGTGAACCCAAAAGTTGGGGGATCATCAAAACCCACTGCAAGCAAGAATAAGGAGAAAAGAAAATAGAAATGGAAAGAGAGGAAGGCCAATACTGTACAAAAGACCAAGTATTCATGCACTCACTATACAAAGGATGGGCATGATGATGAACACTACTGGATTCTGCATCTGGAGTTGAAACCCAAGAATTTCGAGGGAAAGAAGAAGAAGACTGCTACAGCTATTCAAAATGATTTGGGGTCAGACTCAGGAGATGAAAAAACAATCGTAGCCACATGTATAAAAGGTAAAAATTCTGAAGCATCTACCAGTAATTTTGCACAATCTATTGATAATGAAGAAAATGAGAGGAAAAGACATGAGCTTTTTCATATTCGAGTTATTTCCAAGCATCAAAAGATTGATACTTTGCTTGATAGTGGCTCACAAGTAAGTTTAATTTCTGAAACAATTGTAAAGAATTTTTTATTACTAACCACACCTCACAAAAATCCATATCCATTAGGTTGGTTATGTGATAAAGCATAGCTACAAGTGACTAGACAATGTAAACTTAGGTTTTCCTTTGGGTCAACATTTGTAGATTAGGTTGAGTTAGATATAATTCCTTTGGATATATGTGGAATTGTTTTAGGAATTCCTTACTTGTATGATAGAAAAGCTATTTTCTATAGAGCTGAGAACAAGTATCAACTTGTTAAAGATGGAATCGAATATATTGTAAGAGCTCATAAACTTAAGAATAATTATACTCTCATAAACTCAGGGCAGATGAAAATAATTGTAAATTCATGCAAAAAAAAATTACTGATGGTTTTAAAGGAAAAGAAACCTAATAAAACCAATGTATTTGAGGGTTGTGATGCTAAACAAAAAGTTGACTTAGAAAAAGTTATTTCTGAATATGATATACTGTTTCAAGAACCTAAAGGTCTGCCACCCAAAAAGGAAATAGTACATGATATTAATTTGCAGCAAGATGCTCCATTGCCTAACATCAGAATGTACAAGTTGTCCACTTTAGAGAATGAAAAAATCAAGAAGTAGGTACAGGAGCTGCTCGAGAAGGGGTTCATCAAACCTAGCACATTACCATGTGGGTCTCCAATTGTCTTGGTGAGAAAGAAAGATGACTTATGGGGAATGTGCATTGATTACCGAGCATTGAATAAGATAACAATAAAAAATAGTTATCCCCTTCCTCGCATAGATGATCTATGGATCAATTAAAGGAAGTTGTTTATTTTTCCAAGTTGGACTTGCATAGTGGCTATCATCAGGTCAGATTTGTAGAGAAATATGCATGGAAGACTGCTTTCAAAACAAATTAGGGATTATATGAGTGGTTGGTTATGCCTTTTGGCTTAACTAATGCTCCTGCTACTTTCATGAGAGTAATGAATGATGTACTCAAACCTTTTCTTTGATTATTTTGTCATTGTATATTTGGACGACATTCTTATATTCATTAAAACATGGGAAGAACATTTAAAGCATGTTAAGCAGATTCTAGATGTTTTGAAAAAAGAAATTTTTATGCTAATCTCTCAAAATGTGAATTTGGCAAAACATATTTGAATTATTTGGGTCATATTTTAGGGGGTGGTGAATTGAAGATAGACCCCTCTAAGGTTGCAATCATTGTAAACAAGCCTAAACCGAAATATGCTACAGAAGTTAGAAGCTTCTTACGAGCAGCACAGTATTGGAGAATTTTTTTTTCTAACTTTTCCTTAATTGGAGCTCCCTTACATGCTTTAACAGGATTGAACAAGGTGTTTGAATGGGGAGGCAAACAACAGAAAGCCTTCGACACCTTGAAAGAAAAGATTAGTACAGCACCAGTACTAGCACTATCCGATCTTCAAAGACCATTTGAGATTGAAACAGATGCCAGTGACTATGCCATGGGAGCTATATTGATGCAGCATAGTAAACCCATATGTTATCATTCTGAGACATTTAATTCTGCAATAGTTAATTATACCACATATGATAAAGAATTGTATGCATTAGTACAGAGTGTGAAAAAGTGGAAACATTATTTAATGGGCAAGGAGACAGTTATACATACTGACTATCAACCACTTCAATATTTGCACTCACAAACTAAGTTGCAACAATCAAGAAAGTATAGGTGGATGGGTTTTCTACAACAGTTTCATCTTTTCATCCGATATAAAAAGGGCATACATAATAAAGCTGCATATATGTTGTCCAGACCAATCATAAATGCATCCACTATACTTAAACATAATTCAGTATTGCATGAAAGCTACATTGAGCAGTATGCTCAAGACATAGATTTTAAACATGTATATGCAACTTTAAGTCATGGAAAACAATTAGAAGAATTAGATTATCATGTTAAGGACCAACTCTTTTATCATTTGGGAAAGTTATGCATTCCTCAAACAGAAAGAGTAAAGATAATTCGAGAAGCACACACTTCTCTAATATCAGGTCACTTTGGTGTAAGTAAAACATTTGCACAACTACAAAGATTTTGTTATTGGCCAAAAATGAATGAGATAGTTTCTAGGTATGTAAGAGGGTGTACCATGTGTGCTAAAAGCAAGCCCAATAATAGAAAACTAGGCTTGTGCACTCCACTACTGGTTCCTTCTCATCCTTGGGAAAGCGTTTCGATGGACTTTGTTGGAGGACTGCCTAAATCTAGGAAAGGTCATGACTATTTATATGTTGTTGTGGATAGGTTCAAAAAAATATGTATTTTAATACCTTGTAACAAACAGATTACAGCTGAACAAACTGCAAAGTTGTTCTTTTAGCATGTATGGGTTCATTATGGATTACCCACTTCCATTATATCTGATCAAGATATCCAATTTTTGGGAAATTTTGGTCAAGTCCATGGGAATTGGTGGACGCCAGACTGAAGAAGAGCATAACGTTTCATCCGCAAACAGATGGCCAAACAAAAGTAGTCAACAAGACAGTGATCTAGTTGCTCAGAGGCTATTGCAGCAAGCATCCTAGGATTTGGGATGCACATTTATGTTATGTGCAACATGCTTACAACCGAGCTAAACATTCTTCTACATAGAGATCTCCTTTTGAGACCTATTTTGGTTTCACACCAAGGTCTCCCTTGTATTTTTTCTTTGGTAAAGACATAGCGGTTGATGGACACAGTGATGTGGACAATGAAACCAAGTTCATAGAAAAACTCCAAGAGATTCACCAGGTAGTACATGAACATCTAGAAAAGAGGCAAGCCAAGTACAAGGCAAGGCATGACAAGCATCGGATGGGGCATACTTTCCAAGTTGGTGATCAAGTCTGTTTGTATATCAGCGAAGACAGAATGCAAGGTGAAGGTAAGAAGCTGAAGCCAATAAGGTATGGACCTTTCAAGATACTTGAGAAAATTTGTGAGAATACTTTTCGCATTGATTTACCAGCTTACATGCACATCTACTCAGTTGTTAATGCAGACAGCTTGAGATTATTTGAACCTTCATTAATTAAAGATCCTAAAGAGCAAAGTCAATTGCCTTCTATTGATGATTCATTGCCTGAATATCTTAATGAATTGCAGGAAGATATAGTTCTGGATAGGAAGGTGAGAACTACGTGCAGAGGGGATGTTGAGTACCTCAGGATTGGAATCAAAGGCTCAAATCCAAGCAATGCAAAATGGATAGAAATTGGGCAAGCGAGGAATCAATACCCTCACTTGATTGATGCTTAAAAATAAATTTTTTGTGGTCCAAAATATTTTTCAGTAGGAAGGCTATGATCCGAATTAGATCCTAAACACTCTCTAAGTTTTCATAAACTCGTTCAAATTATGCCAAACAGATTCAAGGCTTAGAAATATCAAGCGATCAGAAGGAATCCTCATGACAGTTACAATTGTGATCAGCGCAGAGAAATGAGGACCCTCAGTCAAGAGCGCAGACTGTTGGCCCATGGTAACGTGTGCTGGTGTAAATTGGCAAAACCAAAGGCTAATTCAAGAAATGGGGGTGGTTTCTGATATTCTATTAGTGCTAAAGTGCTAATCGCATATCACAGGGCATCCCCCTTAGTGAAGGAAATCCTCAAAGTTCCCGGACCCAAAATGGCTATGAAATGCGGAAAAGTAATAAATTTGGTTCCGTGGATTCCAGAAAACTGGTAGGATATCAGAAGGCCTCGAGCCGGTAAGCAGTTTTGGCCAAGTATTGCCCAATGCCACACATTGAGTAACACACTTCCGATAGAAGAGAGAGAAAACCACTCACATCAGACGGGTAAACATCATGCTACTTACTCACCTGATATGAAAGACGACCATATTATCTTGGGGGCCCAGATCAACAGTGGAGGCGCATCCTGATAAATGACCGGATTTGAGAAGGCTGTAAAGCAAGATTACATGGGATTTGAAGTCCAACATGGATAATGAGTTGGTAGAAGATTCATGTTTCGTGGGCATATTGGAGCTAACAGAAATAACAACCATTCAAATGTGTCCGAGGAACCTGACACACTCACCCATTGCAGAATAGGTGGCCACCTCCCTGTGGAGAATTACATAGTGATGATGATGCAGAATAGGGGAGTTCGAACAGACAGAGGAAGGAAAACCAGAATGCCAGGAAGCAAGAACAAACCGACAAAAAACAGACTAGCTTTAAAGCCATGAACTGACAAAGATATAAAAGTAGAAAAGTAGGAAAGAGAGTTAGTTTAGAGTAGAGAAAAGAAGCTGAGCTGACCTGAGGGCAGCATCAAGCCAGACAGAGCCAGAGAGAGTTAGAGAGTCTGTGCACTCTAGAGAAAGCTTGAGAGGTTCAAGCAAGCTCCTCAACATAGACCTGTCATGTATGAATTTCACATTGGGCTCATACTACTGTGATCAGTAGAGGTCAAGTACCAGTAAGGAGAGTCTGTGTACTCAAATCTTACTAATTCATATCTGTTGATTGAGAATCAAATTGAGCTCACTGTTGAAAAGAAACTCTACTTTGAAAACATAATAGAGAGGCCACCACTGAAGGCTGGGCCGGGAGATGTAGCCCAGGAGTATTAGGTGAACTCCTTATTAAACTTATTGTGTTTACATGTTTTCCTGTTATGTTTTCTCTAAACTACTTCAATGTTTGTGTATTTCACAATCTTGTCGATCCGTTGCATAAAATAACATAGGCACATCCATGCAAATGAGTCTGTAATACCTTAATTCTTTGTCCTATATAAATTACAGATCAAATATTTTACATAAACGAGGTTAAAAACCCTTTTGACCCATATCTACCTATGTTCTCCACATCCACAATTCAGGGAGAGTTTACATATTTTTGTCAAAATTGACATCAAAACTTGGGTTTTTAACCCAAAACTGACCCAAGGGACCCCTTCCCAAGATAGTCATTCACCTTTCAATTTCCTGGGCATCCCTTCATGGGTGATCCATCCCTTGGCAAGGTTTCCTTGCATGGGAAGGTCCAAAAACCAAGCCATATCCCTGCCTCAAAACCATCATATTGGTCATAGCATACTCATGGAAATGAATGGACACTATTGGGTACCAATGTCCCACAATGGCCCTACTCTTGAAGTTATTTACAAAAATATTGCTACCTATTCCAATTCCTTTTGCCATTGCTGCTAATTCTTCCAACCATCCACATCAGGCATTTCCATGCTTTCTTGTACCAAGCACATAATTCCCATTAGAGTCAAAATAAATTGAAATAACTCAAATCATACCTCATCGATGGCCTGCTAATAAGGTACACTTGCAATTCTATTTACTTCCTGTCACAACATGTCAAACTAAAGCTTCAGTCAAACTATCATGTATAAACATATCACATCCAGTTAACTCAAACCACAACCATTATAGATTAAAATCATAATTCAGATGTAATGATAATAAATCAAAGTCATAAATCACATGAAAAATTAAGACTAAAATAAAATAATAATACTTATCTTTCAAGTTATTATTTTTCTTCTGCCTTTGTTCTTTGTCCTTTCTATACACACACTGAATCGGTTGCCAAACCGAGTAAGAACCCAATGCCTTCTCTTTAAGCAACAAGGGAATCTGAATACTAAACCGGCTCATCTCTCAATTTCAGCAGAATGGGTATACTAAGACTAAACCATCTCAACCATCGATATCAACAACAAGGGCGTCCAGATACTATACTGCCTTAATCGTCCACAAAAACAATGGTATCCCAAGACTAAACCACCTCAACCCTCAATATCAATAAGGGAATCCAGAGACTGAACTACCTCATCCCTCAATAGAAACAAAAACGACATCCAGAGACTAAGCTACCTCAACCCTCAATAATAGCAAGGATATCCCGAGACTAAACTAACTCAACACTCAATAACAACAAGGGTATCTCGAGACTAAACCACCTCAACCCTCAATACCAACA
This sequence comes from Pinus taeda, assembly GCA_000404065.3. Classification (NCBI taxonomy): domain Eukaryota; kingdom Viridiplantae; phylum Streptophyta; class Pinopsida; order Pinales; family Pinaceae; genus Pinus; species Pinus taeda. Next base: position 257,035 of record APFE030780063.1, on the reverse strand, counting down.
ACAAGGGCACATATAGTATTGTACCTTCCTATCTCATCACAATATACAACACATACATGTACACAATGTACAACACAACACATACAACACCTTATATACAACATGACACATACACCTACATCTAGTGCACAACACGACACTATAGCTACATCCGGTGTACAAAACAATACATATACATACACACCATAAAATACCATGAATACACATGTCACGATACAAAAAATGCGCAATACCCATAACATCGTATTCAATATATACAACACAACATCTACAATGTGTACAAAATATAACATATACACAGCTCCACCTACACAACATGTAGACAACACGCAATGTACTAGATCACCACCTGCACAACATGTACACAACACCACATGTCCAACATGCACACCACACCACATGTACAACATGCACACAACACCATATGTACACAACACCGCATATACAACATGCACACAACACCATATGTACACAACACCGCATATGCAACATGCACACCATAACACATGTATGCAACACCACAGGTACAGCATGTATGACATATACACAACAATATTAATGCATATCCAAAAACCACATTGTCCCTACCAAGCAACCTTACTTCTAGTGTCTTTCCATTACCCATACTTGTCCCAGCATGTCACAGATCACACTGCTTTCATTCCATTGATTTATCCCTCAACACTACCTGCCATAACATAAACATAGAGATATTATAATCACGTAATATCAATTCATATCCACATGATATTAACCTCGTAGATCTATCAAGGCTACTCTTCTCACGTGATTCCTCATAAGACCAGGGACCTCTTCATCTGATTCATCTGCATAATCAATCATTACTCCACAAGAATGATCTATGGCGACCCTATAAGACAATGGAATACATACATACATACATACATACATACATACATACATACATACATACATACATATATATATATAATATATATATATATATATATATATATAATCATTAACATAAAACAATCATGATCCCTAATGACCCTATCAAACAACGACATGCGTACATGCATATATACATATATAGACCTCAACATAATCATGATCACAAAACAATCCCTAGATATAATAAGGTCAAGGTTAAGAGAGCTCCCTTTATCTATGTAATGCAAGGACAACATTAAAAAAATAATTCCCAGCCTATCCAAGGCATATGACGCCTCAAATCCATTCACTTTACTTTCCATGTCACGTTTCTCATGACTATTCTTCCATCATCCATTTACAACAATGGACCAAACCAATAAACTAACTATCATATTCTTGCCTTCAATTGCCCTTATGAATGCAGTATGTGTCATCTGAGTCTTACATTACTTGTTGGGTTTCATTTAGCTCTCCTGAGTTCCACTAATGTCAGAACAATAGTTCCCAACCTATTCAAGGCATATGACACCTCAAATCCATTCACTTTACCTTCCATGTTACCTTTCTCATGACTATTCTTCCATCATCCATTTACACCAATTGAGCAAACCAATAAACTAAATATCATATTCTTCCATTCAATTGCCCTTATGAATGGAGTAAGTGTCATCTGAGTCTTACATTACTTGTTGGGTTTCATTTAGCTCTCCCTGAGCTACACTAATTTCCTCTTTCCCAACAAATTCCCAATACCATCGAAACATAAAAGGCAAGAATCAAAAGAAACCAAGAAGAAAACCATTAAAAACCAATAGCAATATGACACAACAATCAATGTACCATAATCATGCAACAGACATAAACAAATCTCCAAGCAAGTGCAAAAAGATCACAAAATATTAAAAGCACAAAACTAGCAACAAACACCATGAATCAATCCCGCATGGTTCCCAATGCCTCCAAGGGAAGGCTCTACCCAAGCCTCCCTCAATATTTCATGGCAATCCCTTTTTCCATGCAATCCCCTGCATTATACTTCCATAAAAACATAATTGTAAGTTCATAAAGAAGCATAACAATATATTGATTACCTTATCTTATTATGCCAAGCACGTTGCCTCGTAACTAAAAACATACATATATCATCTTTCAATGGACTCCAATTCTTGATGAATCCATCCATAACTAGATACCAACTATTATACTTGTCAAGTACATGTTTATGAATATGGTACATATCTACATAGTGTCCAAAAAAATCAAGGTTAAGAAGGCTTCCTGTATTCGTGCAAGGCACTCATTCATTTGGAATTGTGGTTTCCAAACATAGCCAATGGAATTCTCACCCAATTCCTTTAATTTTCCTTTTACCTTGCTGAAATTGAGTCTTATTATGTACTGTCACATCACCCAACTATTAGTTATATAAACAAATCAACCGTTACCTTGTCATGCTAATACCAAGCATTTCCTAATCAACAATCCACAAATAGTCATAAGTCATAATACTACAACTAGCACCCACTTACACTCAAGCACATATGAACTGTTAGTGTTGGTACCTTCATCCCTCCATCAGTGATCAAAATTATCTTTTTGCATGCATTTTAGGTGTCTCATCTAATCAGCTACATTCCATTAGGTCATGGATCATCTGATGGTAGCGGTTCTTTATCAATTTCCCTCATGCTTTTCATCTGCTGGCCTATTTACACATGTACAGATCATTTGCTGTCATTTTTATTTCATTTCAGTTGCAGAAGTCATTTTAGGGTTTTTCAGGTCTCATTAGGTCTGGAGTTTGTCACCATGGTCATCTAAAACCTCAATAATGGTCAACAGGCACATGAGGAGGTCTAATAAAGTCTCGGCATCAAAATTTCAATAATGATATACTCAGTAATTGATTTTTTCCTCAAAACCCTGTTTTCAGGAAAAATAGAGTTTTTATGTTTTATGTATGTAATTTTATGTAATTTCAGTTTTCCTATATGTAATAAGTTTGGAAATGCAGCCCTAGGTCATCTTGCCAAACTCCTGCACTCTAGCTTCTGCAAAAGAAACAAGAAAATCCAAGCATTAGTCCATCAAATGACAAAAAGAGAGCCAAACTGCAAAACAAAGTTTTTAAAGAATAAAGTGAAAGGGAACTTTATAAAAATGGGTTTTTCAAATGAAAAATTAAAAGTCAAAAGTATATAAGTGCTCATTAGTGTTGAAGACTTCATTTGTGAAGTGAGAGAGAGAAAAAGAGGCAAAATCGCGTTTTGAGGCAAATAGAAGAAATTTGCAGCAGAGTTCACAATTTCTTCTTGGCGCGGCGCACCTGCTCGGCACAACGCACCAGGTGCATAAATTGCACTGAACCTTGAACTGGCACGGTGCACCTAGGTGTTGGCATGGCACAACAATCTGCCAAGCCCCAAAACTCTTGCAAATCGACCTTCTAAGCTCCAAATTCTTCAAATTCCATCCCTCCAAGTAAGTAAACCCTCTGGATTTGCCATGAAAGAGATTTGGTCATCATTGATAGTGTTTTGATAGGTGAACAATCAAACCATAATTTGTTGCACAGTCACATTGCAAAATTGCCTAGTGTTTGCAGTTTTTTGTCATTCTTGCTGTTAGTCCACTCCTTTGCATAATTTGCCCTTCATTACATTTCTTGACATTTTCTTCCCCTTTCCCTCTTTCATTGACATTTATCCTACCCTCTATCCCCAAACCCTATCACTCCCTAATAACCCTATAGCAAGCATTTGAACCTTCCACTCATCAGTCCCATTCATCAAAGCCCAAAGAAGAAAACAACAATCACTTGTCCTTGAAATAAAATCTCTTCATACTCATCATTTTGCACCATACAGTGGCAAACATGGAAACATATTCAGCTTATGAAAGGGATGAGGAAACAGTGAGTGATTCCTCCTAAGTGATTCATGAACTGGGAAAACCACATAAGGGAGGAAAACACATCCAGGAGGAGCCCACCACACTTACAGATTTATTGGTTTATCCCCTTGCAGTAACATGTTTCAAACATCAATCTTGTTACCCATTTTGTGAGATGGTGGAGAGGGTGAAATACCACCATGAACTTGCTAGACTATTTGTCCTTCATATTCACAATGGCCAAGTCAACTTAGTAGGTGTTTCCTTCACTTTAATACCTGAAACTATAACTGAAGCAACAAGGATTCCAAATGTGGGTGAACAGTGGAACAAAGGATAACATGTGAGCAAAGAGCATTATGAGCCTTGCATCAAGGCTAGTTATCAAAATCAAATCAGTAGGTTCTTTCCTTTCAGATACCTACAGGACACTTATGCTCCACTCATGAAGCTCATAATCAAATACTTTAGTTGTGAAGGGAGATTTTCCTTCTTGTACACGTATCATATAAGATTATTGATGCATTTCACTAGAGTGAGGATGATGAACGTCCCCTATTTCATATGCAAAAATATTGAGAAAATGACCACATTGGTACAAATAAAACCTGCTCATCAACAGTACAACAACATTTATCACTTTTTGATCAAGATTGTTGTTTTGCATCAGCTGCGCTTAGTGAATGTTTCATGGGATACTTTCATTTCACATGACATTTTCAAGAGCCCTCAAGTGACCCCATCAGTTTTTCAGAAGGTAGGAGGGCCTTCAAATCAGCAAGAGGTTCATGAAACTAAAACAACAGCTCAAGCTATAGGGGTGCCAGTATATGTTACTTATGAAAAGGGGACAATGAGGCTATTTGCAGCTACAAAAGGACTATTATCTCCACCTGGGGTGGAAGGGGTCTCGTTTCCTTCATCAGATCACAGGAAAATGCTATATTCACTGAGGTGAAAGGGGCTTTGCCTTCTTCTTCAGCAGAGCGGGTACAAGATAAAGGGAAGCAACCATTGAATGAGGAAGGGCCTTCTGAAGGTCAGGAGAGAGATTTCATTTTGATTCAGGATGATGATACTAATTTGGGCTCCCAAAGCTCAAAACTCTAGTAGATCATCAAAGAGCAAGAAGCTGACATCCATGAATTATCTCTTAACCTTGAAAGAGCTAAGTGGATCATAAATTACCTTGAGCAATGGAACAAATAGTTGGAGGATAAGCAGAAAATCATGGAGCTACAAGCCATAAGAGAAAACAAGCAAGCAGCAAAAACAAAGAAAGTCAAGTTGACACCCCTTGAGCAAGAGATTGATGCTGACCAGGAATCTTGGCTAGAGAGGGAAAATATGCACTTGGAGAAGCTACTTGAAAAGGAAAACAAGGAGAAAAAGATGTTGCGGCACATGGCTTATCATTATTTGGCACGAAACAAAATTTGCAAAGCTAGGATAAGGTGCCTAAAGGCCAAGTTGAAGAAGACTTTCAGGAGAAAGAAAGACCAAGATAAGCTCTTGATCTTGGCTGAAGCTTACTTGGCCTAGCATAGTACTTGATGCAGATCACTCATACCAAATTTCAAGAAATTTGGCAAACTTTTTTACAATTTTGAATTTTTGAAGGAAAAAACAGGGTTTCTGGCAGGTGCATAGTGCCACCTGGTGCTCGTTTTTTCTAGGGACCTCATATCGAGGAAAAATTTACATTTTTGGATTCCTCATGGAAAATTATGAATACCCAAAAATTACTAGAAATTTTTGACAAGTTTTGGGTTACCAAAAGGGCCAAAAACACCTCAAAAATGTCGTCTTTGCCACTTTTTGCCACACAGGAAGCAGCATTGGGAGAACTGATTTTGGGAGGGGAAAATGGGCACCAAATTCAGAAATTTCACTTGTTCTAGAAAGTAGACAGATAGAAATTTCCAAAAAGCCTACGTGGAGAAAATTGGGTGAAGGGTAAGGCCTCTAGATGTAGCTGAGAAAAAGCACTATGCACAGAAAAGGTGGCACTACGCACAAGATGAAAAAGTGCCAAATTTTGCCTAAAAACTCTGTTTTTCACCTAGTTTTCTTCTAGTTTGAATTTTTCTCCCTTATGGTAAAATTCACGAGCTGAAATGATGTCAATTGATGTACTATGATGTAAAAATGATAAAAATTGACTTGATAAGGTAGATACATCAGTTTTAGGTGGTTTGAAGATGAATGAATCAGTTTCCTAGGTTTTAGAGGCAAGTTGTTCCACTGCCTACTTTTGTGTTCCTAGTTTAGATATGGTTGAAACCACCACTCTTTTCATGGATTCGACCCCTGAGGGATAGCACGAGTGGTTTTGAGGTCTGTATCATGTGTTTTTTCAGTCATTTTCAGAGGTTGGACTCTTGTGAATGCTTTGAGCATTATTGTACATTCATCTTTGCAGTTTGGCAAGGAAATAGACCAAGGTTTGCAACATTTTATGGGATTCTTGTGGAAAGGTGGTTTAGTATTTCTTTTCCTTCTGTGATTCAATTTATCATGTGTTTATGTGTGCCATTATCTCTCTCTTTCCAGTATAAATGTAGAATTCTTTGATGTTGCAGTGATCTACCTTAGGGTTTGTTTAGCTTTATATGTTTTCTACTATTTGAAGAGGATTCCTGATAATTTCATGCCCTATCCAACTTCTCAACAGTATTAAGCCTTCCATTTCATTTATTTCAAAGTACTAAAGTATTTGCCTACCTCGGCCCACAGAAAACTCTGCAACACTGAGTCCATTCCCTAGGCCCAAAAATGCATTTCACTTTTGATCCAGAAAACCAACATAAAACTCAATCAAACTCATTTGAGCATATACCTAGCCTAAAATTGTCCTTTACATCAGTCATCTCAAGTTTCATTTCATAAATTTTCATTGATATTGAGAAGGAGAGAGCCCTCCCCCGACCTGGTAGGGCTAGCTACCAGGTTAAGCATGGTTTGATGTTACCCTAGACCTGCCTTTCTCAGCCTCAGGTAGATTTAGGCCCTAACATGGTGGTGACCATACTTGGTAAGAAAATTTTTCTTTGTTTGTTAGTGTTATTTTCTTTATAAACTACAGACAGAGCCTAAAGTTAGCCAGGTAACCTTCAAACTACACTTTCTTTGAGAGTGCATAAGTAGATGAATGTTGCTTCAGTCAATCTCCGGTTTAGTTTTATAAACTAAACATCTGACTTGTAAATTGCCCCAGTACATAAAAAAATTCTAGACTTTTGGATGATGAGTTTAGAATTCAGCAGACTGACAAGATTGTAATGTCCATTTTATTTTTGGAAATAATTCAACAGACTGGCTTCCAGACGATACACCAAAGCCAATCCTAATCCTGATCCTCCTCCCATGTATGAAAATCCAAATCTTATCCCAAGGATTCTCCGCCAAGGAAGTTCTGTGATTCCTATGTTTTGATCTCACTCATGCCCAGTTGTTTTTGAATATCTTGAAGATCTTCCATTTGATAAAAATTTTGAGCTGACGTTGTTTGAAACTAAGTCTGAAAGTGTAGTTGGTGCTACTGCTCTAAATCCAGATTTTATCAAAGATCTTGAAACTAAAAGAGAAAATCAATCAATTGATGCTTATATTCTGAATCTTCAAACTTCAATTGTGGCTACCAATTCCCCCCATGGCAACTATAGCCAAATAAATAAAAGTCGGGAAATGTTAGATTCATCTGGGATCTAGTATTAGCCCTCCGTGTCACTACTCTCGTGATTTATTTAACATATGGTTAAGTAAATAACCTTGCTAAACCCGTTCTCCACACACCAAACCATACCTCACCCCGTGCACATTGTATTTTGGATTTTATTGATGTTTGATTAATAAAATAACCACAGTCCCCCCCCAAAGCACACCAATTTCTAAAGTTCAAAACCCACCCGAAGCCGTGAATAATTAAAATTATCGTGCACACAGTTTGATTGAAACCCGTGCATCTTCTCTTCCCGTCCACCGTCGGATCGCCTCTCCCAGATCCAATGGCCCTCATGCGTATCGAGCGCCCTCACGTAACGGTGCGATAGCACCCGATGGATGACGGTTTCCCTGTTGTACACCGGGACAGCTGTCAACTATTCATTGCATTGGGTAGCCCCTGACATATACCGCTCCCGTACCAAAGGCAGTTCGACGCAAACCGAAAACCGCCCTCCCTTCACATGACATGAGCACCACATCACCTGCCAAGTTGCCGCCAACTCACCCCTTCCTGCCCACACCTTGCCGACATCACCCTGCCACCGTGTCCCTGCCACGTCATCACCTGCCGTACTACCACGTCACCCTGCTGATGTCATCATGCTGACATCATCACTGTACAAGAGGACCCACTGCTAACATCATGCTGACGTCATCGACCGTACCACTGATGTCATGCTGACGTTAGCAGCTGAAAAAATGCAAGTGCAAAATTGAGGCTTCAGAGGCCCATAATGAAATTCTGAGGCAATTTTCGATGCGCAATTAGCTCTTTATGAGAAATGGGCCATATTGGGGAATCTTTGGGGAATCTTTTGATTCCTCAGCCATTTTTGCACCGAAAAAGGCAGAAAAGGCCCAATCTTGCAGTTTTTAACGCATCAAAAGAAAGAGAAAGACTCGGTTCAGGCGTCAAAGAGTGTCAGAGCAGCTGTGAAGCCAAAATCCGTGTCAAAGAGTATCAGTGTTGCGGTGAGGTGTATGAGTGAAGATCTTCTCAGGGCTCGAGGCGAATAAAACATTAAAAATAAAACCTTGAAAGTCAAGAAGCAGTTAATGAACCATTCAAAACTCATCATCACAAATGACTGCACATTAAAACTCACATAAGACCAGTGGACCAAAACTCAAAGCACAATTATTGCAGAACCACTGCACCAGGTCAGCAAAGACACCATATTAATTCATTTTGATCCAGCTGCCTCTGGCGCAGCCCAAAGGATATTTACTCGCATTTAATTCCAGCACAAGTTTAGGTTTAAAAGCTTTTCCGCAGACCTGTTTAGGTCAGTTGTAATAAATACTTTTGGATATTTTACCTATAAAGACGACCCTGAACAATGTAATGAGGGTTGGTTTTTGTTGGTTAAATGTTTTGCTTGAGCAGAGACTCGCACTGTATACTTGATAATTTCTATAATCAAAGACTGCTTAAGAGCTCGGAGAATGAATTGTGTACTGTGTTTAATGGTTGAAGAGTGACTGTGGAATTCTTGTGCTGATACATGACTCAATAAGTGCTTCTTACCTCTGTTTTTCCATTCATATATCATTATCTAAGCAGTAGAAAGAAATATTAGCCTAGAACTTGTTTAATTGCACTCTATGCTCAATTTTTGTTGTTTCTTTATGTTTTCATCTGTTTTAGGCATAAGTATGAATTTCATCTGGCTCATATTTTCCCTAATTCACCATGTATGATAGTTATCCAGGGATTCTTAACTTCCCCTTGATAGAGCTCATTTTCCTTCCCTCTGTTAAGCTGATTGAGAGATTCTTAATTGCCTCTCATTCCTTACATTTCACTCCATCTCTTTAGCTTGAAGGTTGTTTCATGTGCGACTACCTTGCTCCATATTCCTCTTGTGATCAGGACAGCCTACCTGTGGTTCTACTCTTTGACTCCATGCCCAATGGTTTGAAACTTATCACTCTATGCATGCCTCTCTGCTTGAATGCATCATCCTTCCATTCAAACACCATCCAAACCTAAACAAAACCCACTGAACCCAATCGCTAGCCTAAAATCATCATCAACAAAGCTAAGTCATCAAGAGAGAGCCCTATCTGATTACAGGTGGGCTAGGACCTGTAATCCAAAGATTGGTTTGTGGTTACCTCGGCCGTATCCCTTCAGGAGACTAGGGACAACCTGAGTGATAACACTGAGTCACAATGTTCTTCATATAAGGCCAAAAACAAAATATTTTTACATGACACAAAGTTTTTCAATACCAAAATGACCTAACACAAGGGAGATGTGGGCCTCTCAGATGACATGTAGCCTTTCTCTTGTGGGTATACACAATTTTCCAAGGTGATACAACAGTTTCCCCTGCAAGTGATAATTGTCCACCTGTGAACCATCGGTTGGTTTTGCATAGATCTCCTTAAAGTCATCATCGTTAGCATATTGTTCAGCATAACTTTCAAAATATAATGAAGCATTATGCAAAATAACAGAAGCAAAAATAGGAGGGTGAGATAACATATCAGCCACTTTGTTGTTAGTGCCCTTCTTATACTTTATTACCAAATGAAACTGTTGAAGAAAACCCATCCACCTGAAATGATGAGATTGCTGCAACTTGGTCTGTGACTGTAGATACTACAATGGCTAATGATCCATATGGATGATGGTCTCCTTGTTGATCAGTGTGTTTCCACTTTTTCACACTCTGGACCAAGGCATATAATTCCTTGTCATAAGTGGGATAGCTTATCATAGCCTGAGAGGGCTTCTCGGAATGGTAACATATCTACATCCTTTGCTACACTAGTACAACTCCCATGGCATATTCATTGATGTCTATCTCGATCTCGAATGGTTGTTGGAGATCTGGTAAGGCTAAGACCAATGCGATGTTGACCTTTTCTTTCAATGTTTCAAAGGACTTCTGCTGCTTTCCTCCCCATTGAAAGACTTGATTTACACTTGTCAATCCGTGTAAAGGTGTTGCGATAATAGAGAAATTGGCAATAAATTTCCTTCAATATTGTACTACACCCAAAAAGCTGCAAACCTCGGTTACACTAGTAGGCTTAGGCCAATTCACAATTGCTTCAACTTTAGAAGGATCAATTTTTAGCTGACCATGACCAATAATATGACCTAGGTAAACCAAAGAGGTTTTCCCAAACTCACACTTTGACAATTTTACATAGAGTTTTTCATTTTTCAATACATCAAACACTTTCTTCACATGGCATACATGTTCATTCCAACTTTTACTAAAGATAAGAATATCATCTAGATAGACAAGAACAAATTCATCAATGAAAGGCCTAAAGAGATCATTCATGACCCTCATGAAAGTGGCTGGAGAATTGTAAAGTCCGAATGGCATCACCATCCATTCAAACAACCCTTGTTTGGTCTTGAAGGCAGTTTTCCACACATCCTACTTTGTAATTAGGATCTGGTGATAACCACTACGCAAATCCAATTTGCTGAAATAGATAGAATTCTTTAACTGATCTAGTAAGTCATCAATGTGGGGAAGAGGGTAACGATATTTCAACGTGATTTTGTTTAGTGCTCAATAATCCACACACATCCTCCATGTGCCATTTTTCTTCGGCACTAAGACAATCGGTGAGTGGCATGGAGAAGTGCTCAATTTGATGACCCCTTGGTTCAATAGTTCCTGCACCTACTTTTTGATCTCCTCCATCTCAATGGTTGACATCTTGTACATGCCAATATTAGGTAAAGGAGTGTCATGCTGCAAATGGATATCATGTTGGATTTCCCTCTTCGGAGGTAATCCCTTTGGTTCCTGAAACATCTCATCATAGTTAGAAATTAGTTCACATAATTCCTTTTTATGCACATGATCACAACCCTAGAAAGCATCAGATAATTTTGCATTTTTCCCCCTTACAATCATAAGCATGCAACCATTACTAGAATTCACCAACCTCTTCATTTGTCCTGCACTTACAAGGTTGGCATTGATTTTAGTTTGATGAGCCTTTACAATATATTCTACCCCATATTTTGTGATTTGGTATTTGTTTTCATGACAGAAGAAAATTTCCTTTCTATCATATGGATATGGACTCCCTAACACCATGCCACAGATATCCAATGGTATTACATCAAGTTTTACCTCATCCACTAACTTAGAAGCAATCATAAATTTAACCTTACACTGCTTAGTTACATTCAGTTTTGCTTTATCATGTATCCATCCAAGTGGGTAAGGTTTTGGAGGTGGTGTAGTTTCCAAGCCGAGTTTCTTTACTAAGGACTCTGAAATTAAGTTTGCTTGGGATCCAGTATCAAATAGAGTTTCCACTTTTGTATGATTTATGATAACTCTAATATGAAATAGTTCAAATATCTTTCGTTCATTAGGAATAGACTCATCTATTGAACTAGTTCCTTCATGTGATTCAGAATTAACATGAGGTGTAAGAGTACCTTTTGTTCATGTTGTTGTGATAAATGCTTCATCTCTCGAATCGGATACAAGGTCTTGCTGCATAGTTGCCACTGTTTTCTGCTTGCCTTTTCCTCCATACTTCTTTGGTCTCTTTTCCGTGTTGGGTTGTGTTATATTCTTTCCACAACTAACCTACGTAGTGAAACGGGGGGTTAGAGGGGGGGCGGAGCCCCCCCTTCGTTGTGCCGATTGTGCAGCGAGGGGGTCACGGGGGGGCAGCAGCCCCCCCTGTCCGGGGGGTTTGAGGGGGGTGGGTAGCCCCCCTCTATAGGGTTCGGGGTAGCGCCCCGAGAAAAAATAAAATTTGGACCCTATATTAGGTTGGGCGAACCTACCTATAGTTTTCAGTCCATGGTTTTGGATGCGATGGTTTTTTGTCCATGGAATTGGATGCTTTGGCATGTATAAATATGTATTGTAACATTGAAAGGAATATAATGAAAAATCAAGCTGGTAGTCTCGGTTTTGAGATCCAGTGGGAAATATCTGTGTATA